>PVJS01011602.1:0-45433 GCA_004027185.1 Glis glis | reverse complement strand
CACAAAAGGGACTCCAATGACAATGGAGAACCCTCAGTGGTGCAAGGGAAGGGGTACAAGGGAAGGGGAAGGGTAAGAAAGTAGTGAATCCATGGAATTACTGTCATAAACAAGGTGTATATATGAGATTATGCCAACATCATTCTCAGTGCTACATGTGGGGGGGAGGCGGGGGGGAGGTGGGGGGGAAGGACACCAAGAGCTGTGTGCATGTATGTTAACACCAAACTGATACTCAATGTAATGTGAGACTACAATGCACCAATAAAAACATGAAAAAAAAAACAAAATAAAAAAATAATTAAAAAGGGCTGGGGGTTGAGTTCAGAGGTCCGATGTCCCATGGTTCAATCCTCAATACTATAAAATTAATTGACCCCCCCAATTTCCTGAGGTTTAACTTTATTAATGACAATATCCTGTTGAATAAAAGTATTGTGTGAAGAGGAAAGTGAGACTTCAGGGAGAGGGATTTCTTTTTTAATCATATGAACCAATTCTACCTTTTTAAAACTATACTTTTTATAGGCCCCAAAATCCTAAAAACTTAATGTCTAGAGTTAACGTTGTTCTTACAACTTTTGCATTTCTCTGAGGTGAAATGGGCAGGAGAACAAAGTACAAATACTTGGATAATTATAGAGGAAACTTAAGTTATTTTGAAAAATCCCAAGTAAAATTTAAGGTTACATCATGTTTTACCAGGTTCAACAGTGGCAAGAACTGGAAGGGCATCTAAAGTCAGGCCAGGGGCTGAGCAGAGACCACAGCTCCTCATTGTGTTCTGTAGCCTGGCTCCATTGTTCAGCTGTTTTTCACCAATTAAATCTCTTTAGAAATCTTTTACTTGTGGGGTACAAGTGACTTTTTAGCCCAGAAAGTAAAATCAGTCTCAGACCATGTTCTGTGTCTTATGATCCTACAAGGCTCCCAGGTTTAGGGGACTGACAGGTCTGTTCATTTAAGTCAAAGAGGAGTCTTCAAGAAATGATTTATGTCTATCCATTTTCCAAAAACAAATGTAAACCCAGAAATTCGTTTTTCTTACTAAATGAACAGCACTGGGGATTCATACTGAGATGGTTGTGTTTTGTTTTAACCAACAAATGGACCTGCCATAGCTAAGGAATTCCATGAAGCTGATACATTTTACATAAGGGGTTCAGGATTAATATTCCTTGAGTAGTTTAACATCTTACTTGTAGCAGGACCCACGTCCTCTTTGGGAAGCTGACAGAATGATCTGTTATTTCCACACATTCATCAGGAACTAAAGTAATGTTCAATCTGTGGCAAAGAAGGAATATATTAGCTTTTACCTCACCTATTCTGATGAGATCTTGGTTAATCTGTCCTGTTTGCTTACCATGTTTGTCAGAAATGAAATGAGGTAGGTGTGAGCAAATAACAGAGATACTTACTGCTTTTATATATCTGTTATAGAACTTCAAATACACTAGCAAACATGTTTTTTGCTGTTGTTTGGTGTGTGTGTGTGTGTGTGTGTGTGTGTGAGAGAGAGAGAGAGAGAGAGAGAGAGAGAGAGAGAGAGCAAGCCCAGGGGCATTCTACCTCCAAGCCAAACCACCAGCCTATTTTTTTTTAATTTTGAAACAGGGTCTCACTAAGTTGCTGATGGCCTCACTAAATTGCTGATCCTTCTGTTTCAGCTTCCCCAATACTGGGATTACAAGCATGTACCACCATGCCTGGCTAATAGCAAACTTTTTACCCTACAGTGTTTCCTGTTTTTATCTTTGTAGCTTCAATTGTAAATTGGAATTTCCTGCATAAGATGGCTTAATTCTGCATGTATCTCTTAGGTAAATAAACAAATGACCTTCCTCCAGTCCTTGTTTCTAGGAAGAACTCACAGCAAAACCAGAATTTTTAGAAACTACATTCTGAAGTAGGCAAATTTGCTAGTCTGGATTCAAGAAAATGATTTTAAAAATGAACAAATATTTAGTATACTAAAAAGGCCTTAAAAACTTGGTGATTAAAAAATGTTTAAGAAGTACATTAATTTCTTATTAATATTTTACTCATCTATAAGAGCTAGTGTTAGGTAAGATTGGCAAAGGTAGTTATAAATTCATAATTTTAAAGCATATTGTTTTGGGGTCTGATAACTTATTGTCAATGTTTTCATTCATTCACTTACATTGATTGCTTTTTAATTTTAAGAATTCACTACATTGCCAGTGTTCGAGGCCAGACTCAAAAACTTAGAACCTCAGCAACTTAGCTAGACCCTAATTCACAATAAGAAATAAAAAGGGCTGGGGGTGTAGCTCAGAGGTAGAATACCCTGGGTTCAATCCCCAGTATTGAAGAAAAAAATACTACATTAGCCTATATTTATTATTAATAAGTGAGTTGTCAATGCTCATAAGGCATAACTCACATATGGCTGTTACTGGAGGCTGTAAAACAAGAGACTTTTAATTATAGTCATTAATAAGGGGAGAAAAAGTCATATATGTACTTTTCGTGTAAGTATACCTTTTTCTAGCCTTGCTTAGGAAATTGAGCTCCCAGTTTTTCTTCTGTTAATGGGAATTATCTGTAAATTCCTACATACCTGTGGAAGAATATATCCCATTCTAAATTTAATTTTGTATATTGAATATACTTTTGTAAGTTTGATATTATCTTCCAAATAACAAAATTTTCTGTTTAATTTTTTAAAATCTTATCTCGTTATTTCTCTCTGCATCAGCTGGAATTATTAAGGCACTCACTTTGTACATAAGCCCCAAGGGCATTCATATTGTCAGATTTAGTTCATGGACAGACTGAGTCACCTCCATTGATGGTCAGAAAAGTAAAAACAAATGCAAATTAACATCTGAACCAGAGAACTGCAGTAGATGGATTGTTCCTAATTAACATATTGTGAAATAAGTGACTGTTTTGGGCCCTGACACCAGACCTATTGTCTGTTTTTGAAGATATTTTGGAAAACTTATCTAATTTAGTCAGTGAGTTTCATAATAGAGGGGAAAGTATAAATATTTGTAAAGATTTTAACTGTAGCCAAGCAAAGGAATTTTAATTTCCATGAAAAAAGGAAATGTAGAAGGAGGGGTAATTTTTAAAGTTTTTAAAAAATAATACAGCTCTTTGCAAACAAAGACCATCCAGATTTTAATTATTGCAGACAACATCTGGGGTCAGTAGTTAGCTGAAATTTACAGTGAGAAGAAAGGCATGGGAAGCAACTGTTTCATTAGTTTATAAAATTGGAAGAGGAGAAGAACAGAGGGCACAACCCCAGGGGAACTTGGTGTGCTTTAAAAATCAGGAGGAAGGATTTAAAAGTTCATCTATAATTGATAAATGCTGAGTTGGTAATGTTCATTTTATCCTGATTTGGCTATTATAGTTTCATGAGTTTTGCCTTAACTTGTCATTAAAATCTCTGAGACAAACTAACAGCATTTCTTTCCTTAATATCTTTTCATTTTAAAAATAGTCATTGAGGGGAAGCATAAAGGTTTTATAGGGAATTTATAAAGTGCAAATACCAGGGCTCTACTAATTTCCTGGATAATATACGCCATCACTTGAACACCAGGCTTACAAGTACCATATGTACAATGATGTGGTTATTCCTATAAGGCCTTTCTAGTCCCAGTTCTATGCAAGGCTACAGAATGGCTGTCCTGGGATCCCCACAGATCCCAAAAGTCCTTGGTGTCTGTTCACTCAGCTCCCATTGGTCAGGTGGCTACTGTGTGTTCCCTGGAAACTGGAATGGAGTGGAGTTGAAGGAGATTGGGGTTCCTAGTGCAACTGTGTTACCTGGGGGAAAGGGGATATGATAGAAGAAGAATAAGGTATATTCATTATTATATAGCTGAATTGGAGGCTCTGAGCAGTATGGATGGATTACCAGGTTGTGGTAAAATTGGAGTGTTGTGATCGATTCTGGCATCAGATCAGGATGGAAAATATGGTATTTGGAAGGAGTTATCTTATGTCCAGTCTCTCTCCAAATTTATAAAACTTCTCTTAGATTATACAATACCTCTCCTGCTATAAATCTCTCCATCCCTTAATTTTCATTTCATGTGAATTTATTATTGTAGCTGCTTTATAGATTAAGCTCTTATGAGTTAGCTTGAGAATCCAGTCATTGATTCTAAATAACCAACTTTATAAAATCTTCTAATGTGTATCTTTTGTAAGATTGAGATGTAACATAGTTTGTAGTCAGTGTAAGATTTTTTTTGTGTGTGTGTGGTACCGAGGATTGAAACCAGGGGCATTCTACCTCTGGGCTATACCCTCAGTCCTATTTATTAATATTTATTTTGAAACAGGGTCTCACTAAGTTGCGAAGGGCCTCACTAGGTAGCTGAGGCTGGCCATGAACCCAGATCCTCCGGTCTCAGCCTCCCAAGTACTGGGCTTACAAGCGTGCGACACCATACCCGGCTCAGTGTAAGATTTTAACAATCAATTCTAATATATCCAACAGAATTAATAACTTTTGGTAGCTGCTATGAATATCAGTAAAGCCTAAGATCTTTATTAAAAATAAGTGTCACTGTACACATTTATTAGGAATGCCAGACTCCTGCCATGAAATAAAGATATATATATATATATATATATATATATATATCTTTATCAAGATTGCTTTATAAATCACTAATTGCAGTGAAGATAGAAGGTTTAATTCAAACCTATAGATGGTTATAGTTCATAACAAGACCCATAAATTTTGCTTGAAAATTTGGCTGAAACAGTTCAAAAGCTATCTACCGTCAAGCACATATGTACAGATTACTTAGTTAAGGAAGTAGTATTTAAAGAGTTAAAATATTGGGCAAAAAAATTAACATTTTTATTTTCTGAAACGAAACATTTTTCATTTGCTGAAACAAACTTTACATGATATCTCAAGTAGGTCACCTCAAAGATACCTATGTTAGGGTGTTAACTTTATGATTTATATTTAAGAAATAGACTAAACTCAGTATATAGTGCCTAATTCAAAGAGGAGTCATTGCAGAATTTTATTGCAATTAAAATAATGCAATATCTAAATAAGCCTATGAAAATGCATCAGAATTAGAAATGGCTGAAGTCATGGGATCTAGCATCATGGGTGCTATAACACGTGATGAAAAAGGATCAGAATTAGAAATGGCTGGAGTCATGGGATCTAGCATCATGGGTGCTATGACGCATGATGAAAAAGCATCAGAATTAGAAATGGCTGAAGTCATGGGATCTAGCATCATGGGTGCTATGACGCATGATGAAAAAGCATCAGAATTAGAAATGGCTGAAGTCATGGGATCTAGCATCATGGGTGCTATGACGCATGATGATAAAACATCAGAATTAGAAATGGCTGAAGTCATGGGATCTAGCATCATGGGTGCTGTGATGTGTGATGAAAAAGCATCAGAATTAGAAATGGCTGAAGTCATGGGATCTAGCATCATGGGTGCTATAACGCGTGATGAAAAAGCATCAGAATTAGAGATGGCTGGAGTCATGGGATCTAGCATCATGGGATGCTATGAATCGTGATGAAAAAGCATCAGAATTAGAGATGGCTGGAGTCATGGGATCTAGCATCATGGGTGCTATGACGCATGATGAAAAAGCATCAGGATTAGAAATGGCTGGAGTAATGGGATCCAGCATCATGGGGTGCTATGAAGTGTGATGAAAAAACATCAGAATTAGAAATGAGTGAGTCATGCGATCTAGCATCATGGGTACTATGATGCATGATGAAAAAGCATCAGAATTAGAGATGGCTGAAGTCATGGGATCTAGCATCATGGGGTGCTATGAAATGTGATGAAAAAGTGTATTTGCTGCATAGTCTGAAAGTATCCCCCCGTTAGATATTGCTAATTACAAAGGAAAAACTAGTAATAGTACAGCGCAGAAACCTGGCAGATACCACCTTAACCAAGTGACTAGTAATGAAATTTAGAAGCAGTGGATTTTGGCACATGTGGAGTCATATTTTGGGAATGCTTTTTGGTGGGAGAGGGCATCACAGCACTTCACGACAGTATTTATGTGGGCTTCCAGTTCACCGCAGTGATATTTGCTGAACAATTAATAGTTCCTCATTTCTAGGTGCTCTGCTAGATGGAGACCAGTCCTTGCTTTGAAGATGTCTTGAGTCTTGGGGTAACAAAATTCCTACAGCTAGAAAGGACAAATTCGATAAAAAATTAATAAAATGTATGACATGCACACACAAAGAAAGTCCTAAATTGAATGATCAAGTGACAAAATCCAACAAGCAGAAGAGTGGCCTGTCTGCATACTCTGAACTAACTGTGTTTTATAGAACCCAAAGGATAGAGAAGATTTGTTCTTTCTGGCAGCTTATGAATTCAACAAACCAAGTGCAAAGTGTTATCTTCACCATTGTATTTTAGTGACTAATACAGTGCTGGCACCGAAAAGGTAACCATAACACCTTGGTTGAATACCTGAGTAAACTGCATTCCTTGGTTATTTTATCCCATTATATCTTCAGCTGACCTTGACTGATAATCACTAGGTGTCATTCATTGACCTAGGAACTTACAGGAGCCCCAGACCTAGAGTTGTAGAGTGTAGTATGTGTTGGAGGGATGTGAGTGGGAGAGGTGCGTGGAGTGGGGGAAGGAGTAAGCCTTCCCTGAGCAGGATGCTTGATTGTTGTGTAGAGCAGCAGGAGGCCTGGATCCCAAGTGAAGGGAAAAGCACCTGCAGCCTTTGCAAAGGCCCAGGCAAGAGGCTCAGTGTGACCATTTGAAGGGTTGGTAAAGGACGAGATTGGAGGAGTGTACAGGAGCTACATTTTGAAAGCACTTTGGACTTTGCTCCTCTGTTTCTCCATCAAACTGCTCACTGGCTCCCCATTGCCTTGAGAAATTGTTTTTGACTAGTTGTCAGTGGCCAAATCCTGTCAAAATTAGTTTTGCATTTGTTCCAAATTGGAAATTGGCTTAGTCATCAGAATAGAAGAGAGAGTGATAATAGGAATCTAGAGTTTGAACTCTTCAGATGGGATGTTATGTAATTTGTAGGTGATATTTGAGCAGGCCTTTTGAGAAGTCACCATTGAGAATGGGAATCAAAATTGAAATTGGAAGAAGAAATGTCTATGGAAGCAAATTTAAAAAATGAATACTTAGTTCTGAGGAAGATGAATGGCAGGAGATGAGACAGTTCTGAGTATTAGACTGCAGACGACATTAGACAAGCCCATGGGAACTGTATTGGGTCTGGTGCTGAGTCACCTTGGCTCAGGGTGGAGATACAGAGATGGTTTGGCTTCGATGGACCATGTTAGGTATATTCTGCTATTTGTCCTGACTTTGAGTATTTAGTACTTGCAGAGAAAAATCAGAAAAATAAATGATACAGAAGGATATAACAGGGTTTTTTATTTTCTTCTCTTATAGCAAAATTTTAAAAATGAAAACAACACAACTCAATAAACTTAATCCTGTGTTTCAAAGAACTCTCTTATATAAGCCAGGTGTAGTGATGCACACCAATAATCCCAGTACTTGAGAGGTTAAGTACAGGAGAATCACAGGTTCGAGGCCAGCCTCAACAACTTACTGAGACCCTGTTTCAAAATAAAAAATGAAAAGGGCTGGAGTGTAGCCAGGAGATAGAATACCCCTGAGCTGAATCCCAGTACCATACAAAAAAAACTTTTACATAATATTATTTGATATTAATTATCTCACAATGGAAAAAGGTAGCTTTTTATGGGTATGTGTTTACCAAATACTTGGTGGCGGATTTAATATATTTGATTAGAAAAGGGCATTTTTACTTATTAATTAAAAATGTTCACTTGGATTATGGGGAAAGCAGTTATTGTTTTCTGTAACTTCATTCTGTTTTGTGTCATAACGACTGTATTGTAATTTTCCCCTTCTGGGACTTTCTATTTTCCCTTAAACAAATAATACACTAGTGAAGCCCAGTGAATGTGAAAAGCTCAACTCCTTCCTTTCCTATTTCTGCTTTAGCATTTTGAGAAAATCATTCCTCTTTACTTTCCCTATCATCACCCAATAATTTTTTGCTTTTTATCAGAAAAACAGTTATATATCAGCTTTTATACCTCTCGAGTGTCTAAAGCCTGAATATAAGTTTAACTTATTAATAATGAAACCCAGAGGCATTCTACATCCAAGCTATACCCCCAGACATTTTATTTTGTTTTGTTTGTTTTGAAACCGGGTCTCGCTAGGTTGCTGAGAGTCTCGGTAAGTTTCTGAGGCATGTGCCACCACACCTGGGTTTTAGTTTGGTTTTGAAATGTATGGCAGATTCAGATCCATCCAGCATCCAAATTTCTAGTTGCTAAGACAAAAAAGTAATATCTCATATTTACTTACATTTATAGTCTTACAACCCAAGTTTTATACCTTGGTCTGATTCTCTTTGAGTTAGGCCAGGCAGGTGGTGGCATCTGGAATACCAAATGGTGGAACGCAGGGCCACAGGGTTCCTCAGTAGTGGTGCTAAATCTCAGGCCTCCATGTCTTCGTTTAACATGGTGCCCCTTCCCTATGTGCTTGGATGTTTTTGAATAATTGTTTAGGCTCTCCCAAGATGTTCCTCTTGGCTGGCAGTTAGCCAAAACCATAACCTTTTCTGTCATGTTAAGTTGTTTTTTAAAAGTACTGATGGGTAGATACAATAATTAAAGTTTTATTTTTTGACCTTCAGTTCTTGTACCACTTAGCAAAGTGCCTTTGCATTTGTAGCATGAAAACCACGGGAAAGATTATGTTTATGACTCTGTGGGGGATTAAACTGACTCATTTACTGCCACAGTCGCAATGCCACCAAATCAGTCTTATTGTGGAATAATTCCCTCCTGATATTGTTAAATTCATTTCCTTATTTGCCTCTTTCCTATTGTTTTCCTCTATCTCTAAAATGGGAATCAAAATGCTTATATTGTAGAAGATTAGAACTAACACATAAAGAACTTAGCAAAACCTTAAGACAGAATAGTAAAGCAATGATGTTCTTTTCCTTCACCCTTAAAAAATAGGACTAGAAGCCGGACACAGTGGCATACCCCTATAATCCTGGTACTTGGGAGGCTAAGACAGGAGGATCACAAGTTTGAGGCCAGCCTCAGCAACTTAGCAAGATTCTGTTTCAAAATAAAAAATAAAATAGGGCTGGGGATGTGGGTCAGTGGTAGAGAGCCCTTGGGTTTATTCTGAAGTACCACACCAAAATAATAATTAATAATAATAATTATAAGCCAGGTGCGATGGCACACAGTTGTAATCCCAGTACTTGGGAGGCTGAAACAGGAGGATCGCAGGTTCGCTGCCAGCCTCAGCTATTTAGTGAGGCCCTCCGCACCTTAGTGAGACGCTGTTTCAAAATAAAAAATAAAATAGGGCTGGGGATGTGCTCAGAGGTAGAATGCCCCTGGGTTCAATCCCCAGTACTGCAAAATAATAATAATAATAATAATAATAATAATAATACTTGAAAATCAATTGTGCAAGAAGTAAATTCTGAATGGCTTTAATGCTGGTAGCAGGTTGGACCTGAACTAGAGGTTAGCTTGCCAAGTATTTATCAGGAAGTATTCTTGGGGCCTACTCTGTGGCAGGGAGAGGAAGGAAGCAGAAATGGGCAAAGGGAGGGGCCAGGCGTGGTGGCGCACGCTTGTAATCCCAGTACTTTGGGAGGTGGAGACTGGAGGATCCGGGTTCGTGGCCAGCCTCAGCTCTCTCTCTCTACCTAATGAGGCCCTCCGCAACTTCATGAGACCTGGTTTCAAAATAAAGTATAAAAAATAGGGCCGGGGGTGTAGCGCGGAGGTAGAACGCCCCTGGGTTCAATCCCCGGTACCGCAAAAAAACAAAAAGAAATGGGCAAAGGGAGAAGCTGGTCTGCGATGCACGTCCAGTGACAGCCCAGGTCACCTGAGCTGGAGCAGCCCTGCAGAGTTATATTGAGTTGCAGTGTGAGGGCCTGGCCTTCACTGGGTGCATGCTGCCCTGGGAAGGGGCCAGGCCATGGGCAAAGCAGCTCTCCTCACCTGAGGCCATTCTAGAAGGGGGCTGGCAGCTGAGTAAGGTCTGCCCCAGTGCTGCCAACAATGGAGAAGGTAAGTCAGAGATTTCTGTAGAGGAATCTGGGTGGCACAGCACAACACCCAGCATCGTACTTTACTTTTGTCCAAGTGGCATGGTTCGAGTGGGATGAAATTCTCCAGGTAATATCAGAACTCTCCTCTTATTATCAAAGGCAGCAGTGTATCCTCGGCTAGTCCTTGTTAAATGTCAGAAATAAGTTGTATTTAATATACTTCTGATTTTTGTTACATATTTTTATTAAAATTTAAATATTTATTTGGATTTTTCTGATATTTTGCATTACAAATAATGCTTTGATGAATAACCTTGTATATATGAAAATCATTTAAAATAACACCTGGCACATAGTAATGGCAATATAGGTATTCACTGTTATTACTACAAATTTGAGTTTTATCATTCCAGACTTTTCTGTATGCATAAATGTTTGTTCATATATATATATATATATATATGTATGTGCATATTTTGTGTGTTGTATATTTTTGTATGCATATGGGTATATCTAAAAGATAAATTTCTAGAAGTGGAATTACTGTACCAAAGATACATGAATTTATAATTTTGGCAGACAGTGCTAAGTTGTCCTGTATAATTTATTCCCTGGAAACTGATAAAGGTGGAACATCAGCAGTGTAACGGACAGCATTGCTTTTAATAGAAATAATCCCTTACTGGTAAACCTAGGGATTGGACCAAGAACACTATGAATAAGCTATAAATAACCTTGTATATGCACAGGTAGAGGTTCCTCTGAAACTAGTTTCTGATTTTTCAGGGGCACAGAGGCCAGAAGGCACTTGTGTGACATGTCTCAGAGGCTGATATTGGGAACTGTGGCGTAAGAATGGAATCCTGTTAGCGTGTGCACATCTGTGCATCTCAGGCACATGGGCCTGCATGGTGCATGAGGCCTGTGGGTACAGTGTGTCACTGGGACAAGGGCAGATCCAAGCACTCAGCAGGTCTGAGGAGGAGAAGATGGAGAGCAGCATTTCTCTATTCTTCTTGGGTTCATTTTAAGCATCAGCAGTATCCAGGAGATACTACCTGATCTCCTTTTCCCACATTTCCTTTGTTGGGTTTTTTCTTCTTTTTTTTTCCTTCAGTTTCTGTGGACAGCCTGTCACACTGATGACCAGGTGGAAGTCACTTAAAGTTAAAATGACCACTTTGCTCCTAATGTCATCTTGTAGAGGGAAAAGACAGGAAAGAGGAAGAGAGGAGGTCAATTCTACCTATACTTCCAAGCTGATGGTACCAGTAGAAATCTCCAAATGACTTCCACTCTGTCTTCCCTCCAGCCTGACCCCCAGACAACTGTAAAAATGGGAATGCCTTTGATTAAAACATCAACTTGGGTTCCCACCTTTTTTTGTCTTCCTTATTGGGGGCTGTGTGCCTGTGCAGAAGAGGTGGCCCCTTTTCCTCTTCTTCAGTTTACCATTTCATGACGTAAAGTACCTGTAAAGAATACAGTACTTCTTGATTCTGGGAATTGAACCCAGGGGCAGTCTACCTCTGAGCTACATACTCAGCCATTTAAATTTTTTGTTTGTTTGTTTTTGAAACAGAGTCTTGCTCAGTAGCTGGGGGTCTTGCTAAGTTGCTGAGGCTGGCCTCAAACCTGTGATCTTCCTGTCTCAGCCTCCTAAGTATTGGAATTACAGGAGTGAGCCATCATGCCCACCTAAGAATTTAGTACTTCTTAATCTCCTTTCCCCTTTCTCTATTTCTTCTAGCTCTTATCCAGGTTCTTCAGGAATTCTGCCTCTTTCTTCTCTTTTCCCTTTGTAAGCCCCCCCCCAGTAATACCCACAAAAGCTAATAAACCTAAATGTAGATATATTTGTGACAAGCTGCAGCCAAATGTACAGTGTGCAGTAAACACAGATATAGAAAAAGAGCCACTTTTAAATGCCCTCTGAGGTGCTTTAGAATTCCTGTAGAACATCTATAATATCAGTGCTGGCTTCATCATGGTCTTCTAATTGGCCCTGCTGTGGTTCGAACACCAGGATTTTACAGCTATTACAGTTATCTCATGTAAAATGTTATGTTTAATTTCTGGTGCATTCATAGCTTGTTTTTTGTTGCAAAACCAGCAGTTTCATTTTGGTATTAAATTGAATTCTGTGGGGTAACCTTGGAACTGGAGAGCGGGCGCGTTGTGTTCTGTGTTGTAAGCAGTTGGCTCCTAAGTGACCTTTTAGACCACAGCTTGTTCATGAGTTGGAGATCCTTTCACCAGAAAGGTGAAGCCGAAATTCTGTCTGAGAGAGATGAGTTTCCTTGCTTTGGGTCACCAGGGACAACTATTTTCATTATTTTTTCCTGCTCTGTGTCCCATTCATCTTGGATTGTCAGCCTGTAAAGGGCAAGTGCAGCCTTTGCTGGGCTCCAATTGGAACTGTGGCAAGGAGAATCGCTGTAAATATGATTTTGACAACGATGATGAAGAATATTTATTGTCTGCAATTTAGAACTGTATGGTTGACATAGAAAAGTTTTTACTAATTTGTTTTGACATTCAATTTTTTAAAGTCCTGGAACTGTGTGACCAAATTTCTCACTATTCAATTTAAAAGTGCTGTATGCATGTATGTCACTGTAAACATGATTTACATTATGATACAAGACTATAATGCACCAATTAAAGCATATATAAAAACAAAAGCTTTAAAACATGCATTTGTTCTTTATATAAGCAAATGGTATCATTGACACTAAGAAATGAGTTCCAATTTCTTCACAGAACCATTTTACTTTTTTTAGCCTTTCTCATAGAAAAATATTTAGTAGTTGTATTTGAGGTTGTTTCTCACAGATATTTAAGTTTTAATAAACTGCCAGTGGGTACTGAATTGATATCATTTTATAAAGGAATGGCATTGTAAGTGGTAATAGGCAGCTGGTTAAGACTTCTTTTCAGGATGGTTATGCTGTAATTTAGTGCCTTTGCCTTGCATATATGTTTTAAGGTCTTGAATATAAAGTAGGTTTATATACATACTTACTAATCCAAATAAAGCATACATAAATAAATGGGGAGAGATGTACATAACACCATATAGTGGTTTTTATGTGTCATGTGAAATTGTATTCTTAGCACCCTTATGACTAAAACAATAGTACTGGGCCTTTATGCTTCCAATTCTACCAATGCTCATTCTCTGTGATCTTTTCTTGTAGCTACTAAAGCTCAATTTATAAGAAACTGCTGGGAGCAGTGGTGCACGCCTATAATCTCAGTACTTGGGAGGCAGAGACAAGAAGATCTCAGGTTCAAGGCTAGCCTCAGCAACACAGTGAGACCCTGTTTCAAAAATAGATAAATTAATTATTAATTAAATAGCTATGGGGGTGTAACTCAGAGATAGAATGCCCCTGGGTTCAATCCCAGTATTGCCCCCCTCTAAAAAAAGGTAAGAAATTGTTAAGATTATAAGAAAACAATGAAATCAAGGGCCCAAGACAATGTGTAGTCATGTTCAGTAAACCCCAATATTATTGGGGAAAAACCTGCTCCTAGGAAGTGTACAATAAGTAGACTTTTATATAAGGAGATTGCTACTTTACAATAACTGGCGTCGAAATGAATTTTCAAGCATAGACTTGTTTCATGTAAAAACACTTGGAGAAACTTAAAGGGATTTAGTTGAGAAGTTGTTTCCAAAATGGAAACTAAAAATAACCTATGCTTTAGTGCATTTGATGGGAATGAAAAGCAAGGCATCATTAATGCATATGTTGTCTTTGGGTCTTTGCTTTCTTAATTATCATTGTTTGTGATATACATGCTACCAGTAACTAGCATGAACCACTCTTGTTTTCAAATTCTTTTTTCTTTTGATTAGAACCGCTTTATTTTTTTCAGTTTTCTCTTTTATAATCCTGAAGCCCAAGCATCTTTGCTGAGTGTAGCATTCATCAGTTCACAGAAGGTGGAGTTACTTGTCTAACTCAAAGATTGAGAGTGCCTTGCCATTTCAGAGGGTAAAGACAAAAGTCATGCCTTGAACTACATCCTGAAAGTGTTCCTCTCCAAAATGACCTTCAGTTTAATACTTACTATTTAGATGTTAAGACAAGTGTCTTTGAGGTTGTCTGAATTCATTAAAATCTGGTTACTGCCAGGCATGGTGGTACACACTTGTAATCTTAATATTTGAGAGGTTGAGACAGGAGGATCACAGGTTTGAGGCCAGCATGTGGTAATTTTGTGAAACCCTATTTCAAAATTTTAAAAGGGGGAATTAGGGATATAGCTCCGAAGTAGAATGCCCCTGAGTTCAATCCCCAGTATCATACATACATACATATATACATACATACATACATACATATATACATACATACATACATACATATATACATACATACATAACAATGGGTACCATTTTTCTGTGGCTTCATCCACCCAATCATTCCTTCTCTGTATTTGTTCATTCTCCATTTGTGTACTTAGACATGCATGCTGGGTCTCTATTTGAGGTGTGGCCTACATGCCTTGGGAGCACAGATGAAAGAGTAATTGGCTCTATATGGATTCAAAGATGGAGAAAGGAAAGGGGTAGCATCGGGAAATGTAAAAGGCCTAACCTTGGAGCTAAGTCTTAAAACTGTTTTGCAGTTCTCAGTCTAGAAAGATTGGGAAAGGCATCCCCACCCCAAAGGGGAATAAAATGTATCAAGGCACTGAGGCTACAGGCAAGAGCTGGATGAGAATTTGGGGATGGCTGAGTGGAGAGCAGTGTAATCAAAATTCACCCTTACAGACTGCTGGGATAAAAAATAAGATAGTACATGGTTATAACCCAGAAAAAACTACCATCACAGTTTTTAAAAGCTCCTATGACAGAATGAATTTTCACAAGTGATATAGTTTGGTTCTTAGAATTTTGAGCACCCGCCGGGTGTGGTGGCGCAAGCTTGTAATCCCAGTACTTTGGGAGGCGGAGACCAGAGGATCCGGGTTCGCGGCCAGCCTCAGCGCTCTCTCTGTCTCTCTCCCTGTCTCTCTCTCTCTCTACCTAGTGAGGCCCTCCACAACTTCGTGAGACCCGGTTTCAAAATAAAGTATAAAAAATAGGGCCGGGGTGTAGTGTGGAGGTAGAATGCCCCTGGGTTCAATCCCCGGTACCGCCAAAAAAAAAAAAAAAGAATTTTGAGCACCCATGTAAAATAGTATTTCCAATAATACAAGAGCCTGCCTGTGTCAGACCAGAGCATCTAACGGTGAGGGCCACACTCTCCTTCATCCACTCAGTGATTATGTACTGAGCTCAGACTGTGTGCAGACTCTGTGCTAAATCGGGTGTACAATTAGGAGTTAAAACCTGCACAGCCTTTCCATCTATGGAGCTTGCAGTCTGTTGCAAGAGCCATCATTGAAAGACTTGCACAAATAAAGGGTATGATCAAGTGGTTCGGAATGCTGTGAGTGCATGTAAATGGTAGTGAGTAGATGTACATCAAGATAGGATTTCTTGGAGGGACCACTGGGCCAATATCTGAAGGATGAATATGGGTTAAATCGTTAAGGAGGGAAAGCAAGAATATTTTTTTTTGCAAGAGGCCAATCACACAGAAAGTCCTTTGTGGAGGGAATGTAGATGGAAGGTCACCATGACCCAGAGTACTTAGAGCTGAGATGTGCAAAATGAGACCAGAGAGAAGGGCAGGGTCTCACAGGCTGCAGTAGTGATTTTTATATTATTCTTAAAAGCCTAATGTTTTTAGGAGGAGGAGGATATCATCTGATGTGCATTTTGAAAAGATTCCTGAACTCTCGTGTGAGAAATGGGGAGGGGAAATGTGTACAGATTGCCAGAGAAGGCCAGGCAAGAGGTGATAGCAGGGCTTGGGGAGTAGAGATATTTAAAAGACTTCTCTAGGCCGGGCGTGGTGGCGCATGCTTGTAATCCTAGTACTTGGGAGGCTGAGACCAGAGGATCCGGGTTCGTGGCCAGCCTCAGCTACTTCGTGAGACCCAGTTTCAAAAATAAAGTATAAAAAATAGGGTCGGGGGTGTAGCTTGGAGGTAGAATGCCCCTGGGTTCAGTCCCCGGTACCGCAAAAAAAAAAAAAAAAAGACTTCTCTAAAAACCCATTATTTATTAGCTTGATTTGATTTTTGACAGATTCGTGTTTCTTCAGACTTCTCACATACATTCCCAACAGTAGCAGAAACTTATTTTGGGGATTGAGGTTGTATCTAAACCTCTCTGAAACAAAATTATAAAGATCACTTTCATAATTTTCACCTTTTAAAAATCCTTTTTGTCTGCTGTGAATTACAAGTTGGTTTCAGTGTACATGGATCTCACAAGGGATGTCTTTTCTCTATTTGTGTGTTGAAATGTATTTTCTTTATTTCTCTATCCTTGCCTCCTTTGTGATTCAGGCTTCACTGTCCAGGGGAGAATTACTGTGCTTCATTTTTTTTTTAATTCCTGGAGTTGCCTGGGGATGACTAATCCATGCATACATCCTGTCTGTAGGTGGCACATTCTAGTCCTGACCCTCTCTGTAAAATGCTTCTGAAATCAATTATTCTAAATCGTTAATCTATAATTAATGGTGACCCCCCATTCTAAATGATATGAGAGCTAAGCATGTGGGAATTGTGGTGTCTGTGTGTTTAGTCCTAGGGAAGGGTCTAATCCTTTCTAAATAATGCCACCATTGATTACTACTTCAAGAAGACTGCTTTTATGCCATGAACATGTCAAGGCCCTGGGGACATAGTAGTGAGCAAACAGATACAGACCCTTCTCTTAAGAAACTTATAGTCTAGGGGAAAGAAATCTGCTTCAAAGAGTAGAATCAAAGCTCCTATGATGTAACAAATGAGATTTTCTCATTTAATAATAAAATATTATGTGATGTTTTGCAAAAAAAACCAAAAAATCCCCAAAACCAAGTATAGCAAAAAGATAAACCAAGCTTAATAACAAGTGAGAAATGTATTCATTTATTATTGCACATGTACTTATTAAGTACCATAGGCCAGGCACCCGGATGGGGTGAAGGGCAAATATACCAGTTCACAAGGGACACAGTCCCTTACAGACTTCTTCAGGCAATATCTTTGCCTATATATGTTATTGGGAGGTGGTCTTGATATTTTGTGTACTACTTAGAGTAATTTCCACATCTTTAAAATGCATGTTTATGTTTATTTCACCAAGAAGCTAGCAAAGTATATAATCATGGTTTTCTTTAAAATATATAAAAGAAAAATGACAGCAGGTTGTAGCTACTAAAGTGTACTTCCTATATACATTCATTTTTCCTAGTCAATAACATTTCATTGTAAGCAATATAACTACTGGCTGTAATTGACATGATTACCTTCATATATTCTATATCATTTCTTATAGTTATTGCCAGTTTTCGAGGAACCGTCCCATATGGCCTCTCATTGGAAATTGGGGATACAGTTCAAATCCTGGAGAAGTGTGATGGTGAGTGGCTTGTATGCATATTCAAGGAAAGATTAAAAGAAGTAAATGTGTTTGAGGTTATATGAAGAAACCCCTGAACATAGGGCTCTTCATAATATTTACAAAGTCTATGGTTACCTCTATTAATTTTTGGAATTTTCCAGTCATCACAGCAAACCATTTTTGACAAAATTTGCTTCTTGCATGTTAAGTGTTTGGCTTATGTGAAAGCAACATTTGCTATTTTTAAAGCTGATTGTATTCTAGTATTATTTTTTTATAGTCACTACATAGCAACATAAAGCAATTGACGCTACTCTATGGGCATTTATGACTCAGTGCCAAACTAGAAGGCTTTTCTCAGACTCTCAAGGGCCCAGCAGTCCCTCCCCACTACCCACCAGCTCCAGAAGAAACAGAGGTCCAGTGCAGAAATGGCTTACCCAAGGTTTGGTAACCAGATGTCTCTGGGAAGGCTCCTGCTCAGGCCAACTCCTCTCTAGTTTTGCATTCTTCCTTCTTCCAAATTTGGAATAACATTCATTATTCAATGCATTTGAAATTCTAATAGAATATATTGTATGGCCTTATATGATTATTATTAATTTATGTAGCAAGCAACTCATGAAAGGTATCTAATATATTCTCAAATGTTTCATTTCTATTCTATGAAACATCCTTAAACTCTAGGCCTTAAATAGATCCCAGATGAAATGGCTACCTTTTTTTTTTCCTTGTTAACAAAGTGACTACATTTTAGAATACCATTAGTATGTCCAAGAATATCCATTTTCCTCCTAAAAGGCTTTCCTTATTAGGAATTTGTCATATGATTACATTCTTTCTTATCAATTTTGCTCACAGATTAAGTTGTGTTCCCCCAAACAGAACTACTACATGTAGCTAGAGTCTGGCATTATATGGTGATGATACATGGATGTTTATTCTGTCCACCATAATCAATACCTCTAAAATATAAGTTTCCTATGTCATTACCAGATGCATTTTATCTATTTCTACTTTGTGTACAGATGAATGCAAAATTTATTTTGAACTGGTGCATGAAAATGGGCTCCATATCTAATGTCAAAAAGTTTAAATTTCTATTAGAAAAATTATGTTCAAATTAATATTTTTCTTGAATCCGTCTTTATGAAAATCTGATACACCCTGAGGCAGAGATTCTAATTTTCAATTCATTCTGTTTTCTTCAAAATGACTTTAAAACTATTAGGGGTGATATTGTATAATATTTTATAACCTTTTAAGAAAATATGTTATAAAGTAAAAAAATATTTAAATACAAAACTCAAAATTTACTTTCAAAAATTCAGTTAATCAAAAAATTCAATAATATAGGATATATATGGCATAGCAAAATAATTTCTTACCATTAAGCAAAATGGTTTCCACACTTGAAAAAATATAATCTGAAAATAATACTTTTAAATGGAGCTATATGTTAATCATATATATTCATATATGACCTGTTTCAGTCAGCTTTTCTATCCAAAATACCTGACAAGAACAACTTGGAGGAAGAAAGATTTATTTGGGCTCATGGTTTCATAGGTACAGTCCATAGTCAGCCAGCTCCAAGGCAGACATCATGGTGGCACTACCTAGGAGAGGAAAGCTGCTCTCTGCTCATGGCAAACCAGAATCAGAGAAAGGGAGGACATGACCAGAGACAGATATAGTCCTCAAGGCCACGTCCCCAGTGACCCACTTCCTCCAGCCATGCCCCAACTCTGGACCTAGGTGCATTGCCTAACGTGAGTTTTTGGAGGACATTTCAAATCCATACCATAACAGTACCCTATTTTATTTTCAGTTATAAGAAGACATGTTCCCCCTATGAATAGTACTATAGAATTGATTTAGAATATAAATAATAAGCATTCTACAGAATAAAAATTACAGTGAGCCCAGCAGATGAGGCATTGTGCTGAGGAAGGTATGCCTGTTAACTCTGGAAGTGATGAGACCTGGCTTTCCTCTTCATATGATATGAAACTGATCCTAATCCAAGACAGTGGGCTTAACAGTGTGCAATTTTACTACATGACTGCTGGTCAGGCACTATTATTTGGTGGTATAGTCTTCTTAGTTAGGCAAACATAATCTGGAAAAATATTCAGTGTTACACAGATTCTTGAATTTCCCTTACATAGGACTACCTTTTATAAAATGGGGAGAAATAGTGCCCAGAGAGGTCAAATAACTTGCCCAAGAAAAAAATAGCAAGTAAGTTGCAAAGTCCAATGCCTTGATTTCAAAGAATTTATTTTCATTATGCATGTTTCTGTTTGTTATATAAATTTCTGTTATAATTTTAAAAGTTTAGTGGTCACTTGAGCTATTATCTAGCCTAATTCAAACTGCCACTATGTTTATCCATAATATATTTACATGTAGGGTAAAATTCCATCAGCAAAGAACAGATTAATTTGTTAGTACTTGTTATCTTTAAAATACTACAGTGGTTTATCAAAATGTGACCATAATTATTTCTCCACAGGCTGGTACAGAGGATTTGCCTTAAAAAACCCAAATATCAAGGTAAAGACTGTTATTTCTAACCATAATTATGGAATTTTACTAAAAGATAAGTATTTAAATTATCTTATTATATTTAAATTACAGTTGGGACTCTTAGTTGAAATGCACAATGGTAATACAGATTTTTATAATTTTGGAAATCCCTTTGAACTTGGATTATAGTTAAGATATGCTACTCAAGTAATAATCCTATATAGCTCTCAAAAATTGTACTGAGAAGACCTTAATAAGCTCATTATATATAAACAAAATCTTTTTGAAGTGTTAGTTCTTCAGAGAGCAAAATTAAAATTCAGGCAAGGGAGATGTATATTCTAAAAGAAATACTGAATAGAGTTATTTAGTCCTTAAGTTTTTTGTAGTATCTGTAAAATACTGGCATGGAAAAACAAGTCCATTTTAGTGGCACATTATGAATTCCTTTGGGTTTGGGGAGCTGAGACCTGGCAAACAATAATATAAAAATGCCTACCTTTCTTACCATTCCAGACAGACACTAAGATTCATTATCCTTTAGCTATTTATATAAATCCATAGGAATTATTGTAGGAAGTGATGTGATTTTTGTTTTATCTTTCAGTTGGATGGTTTATGATCTTGATACTAATCCTTAATAATATCTATGTTTTTCTACATTATTCTTATCTCCCCAGCTTTCTCTCAACTTCCCACAGTCTCTAGTATTTTCTTATATGTCATATTCATTTTTTGGTTTAATTCTAGTTTTATTAGAATTATAGACAAGAAAATGCCATTTATCATTCCCAAAATACAATTAAGGTATCTATACTCTTTTTGTCTGTTTTTGCCTAAATATAGCTTTTGCTGGAATATCCAACAGTGTTTAATTACTTCATTTCATTATTTTAGATCAGTCTGAAGGAGAGCCTAAGGAAAAAAGAATATACAAATTTAATTTTTGTATTAAAAATTAACCCTCATTTAAAGTTGTTTTTGGGCATTTGCAGGGCACATGCAAATTTAGCCTCAGTATTTAATTATTCATCTAGAGCATGTTTGGGGAAAAAATTTATTATGTCTTCTATGTTACTTCAGTCACATCTAACAAACCTCAAGTCTAATTTTTCCTTGTTAATTACTCTATTGTTAATCCTACTATACTGAGGTAAATTTAAGTTTTGCAGAAAAAAAGTGATTTTTAAAAATATGTAGGCCTATTTACTACTGTTGAATATACAGAATTCGCTTATTACATTTTATTTTATACTTAAATGTACATGGTGATAACATATTCAAATGACATTTGTTTTCATAAATATTTAATTAATTTTGTCATTTGATTATACATCAGAAATTCTTCAGAGGATATTGTCACTTAATAGAAAATAAAAGGGATGCTCATTTTTTGTTGTTTCTTTCAATTTGCCATTTTAGAACAAAGGAACAATTTCCTGGCCCTATCACTTCCCTATAATACAAAGCTTTGGCCTAACCTGGCTTCTTTTGTTTAATTTGTGTTCCACCAGAATGGCATCATGGTGATTAATTGTCATGTTTCCATCAAAGATCTTCCATAACACATAATACAGACATTGTCTCCAAACTCACAGTGATTTTTGTGTGTGTGTATATTTTAAAATATAATCATGAGTTTTTGGGGAGAAGAAAAATAACAACTAAAACAAACAAACCATCTTTTTAAAATTCTACAATATATAAAACATCTTATTTATATAACAGTTTTTATGTAGAATTCCTTATTTTTTTGTTTTCTGTTTTAAAAGTAATATATCCATTTATGAGATTTAAAATTTTAAACTATATTCATATTAGAGAATTTCTAAAGTTGTAAAGGTGTTGGTAGTTGAAAACGAATGGAGTAGATGTAAGTCACAAGAGGTTTTAGCCTATGGAATGCAGTGATGTTGTTTTGTACCACTTGTGATACTGTCCTGGTTGTGTGACTGTGCGTTGTACCTTCAACTTATGACCTCACCCTGCCTGAAGAGACAGCTACCACAATACTCTTCATATTTTCTTTTCCAGGGTATATTTCCTTCTAGCTATGTTCACTTGAAAAATGCCTGTGTAAAGAACAAAGGGTAAGAAATGAATTTTATTAATAGTTAGAGGATTTTCACAGAACCTTTGCTTATTTTGGAATTTGAAAGGCTTAGTAATTGTCATGAAAAATGAACTGCAGAGGACTGTACTGTTGTCTGTGTTGTTTGATAAAGAGATACTGACTAAGGCATTTGGTGGAGAGAATAAAGGAACCCATCTGCATATGCTAGACATGGCAGGATCTAGGCCACTGAGGTCTCTCATTGTCCCCAAATCATGCAACTAGCTTAATCTGAAGCAGAAAGGTTGGTTCCTTTTGGTTTTCTGCTATTTAGGGAAGCACGACAGTCAGACTCATAAAATGCTGGGTCATGTTGTCTCAAAACCCAGGAATTTCCTTGATTCACCACCAATTATAAGAAACCAAGTTTATATTTCTCTAGATGAGCATAATACCATATCCTTGTATGACCACTATAAAACTATTATTCTGCCTTAGAGAATATTTATATGATACTTAGTTGGACTGAGCTCATTGATCACTAGGATTTCTTATATATTTAATTTTTTTCCAGTCTGTTTCTAAAATGATTATAAGCAGCTCTTAGGATAACATTATCCAAATAAAACATTGCAGGATAAAATAGTAGAACTTGACTATTTAAATACTTAACATGAGCAGATCATTTATCATAAGATGGATCTCAACATAAACATTTGGCGCCAATGTCATGGGACTCTTCCCTGGATCATTGTGTAATTTTCATTTTGTGACCAAAGAATACAGATTCAGCCATAGAAATTTCATTTTTCCTCAAATAGTAATAATGGTAATTGTTATTTGAACTCCTAAAGTATAATAAATAATATTTTCAAATTTTAGTTTTACCAAAAAAGTTCCAAGTATGCTGTTCAAATGAGTGATTCTTACATCCTCCTTCTATAAAAGTACAATATTAAATTTTAGTTCAGTGAAAGAACTACATGGCTGAGACTATGATATGAATACTTTGAGTATTCCCTATATGAATAAAAGTTAAAGAATCTAGGAGACTCTTACACTATATATCTTAAATGTGTCAGCTACTTCAGAGAAATGGTAGCAGTAGTAGTTAGTAAAAATTGTTTAGAATAGTAAGTTAAAAATATAATTTTAATACTAATATTTACCATTGTTAATAGTAATCTCTTAATTAATGTATGTCCCTCAGAAATGTTGTGCAACTATAATCCACCAGAAGTGTCAAGCAGAGCTATGGGTCCTTTGGAGTTGTACCACCTTAGTTTGGCACCGCTCACCCCCCTCATGGAAACCAGAGCACAAGTCAGAAAGCACTTCAACCCAATGCTTCCTCTTTGTTCTGATCTTTCATCCCTAGTAATCAGGATTGGGTGATATGAAAACTCTGGGATCTATTGTGTCCCTTTTTGTGCCTACCTGGGCAAGTCCAGCCCCATCCTCTTTCCTGCCTTTGCCCAAAAATCTCTGCTGGTAAAAATAATGTCAAGCATCATTCTACTTAATCAATGTCTACCCCTTAAAGTGAACTGGAATGGGACATAGTTTTAAAATAAGTACCTTATTTTAGTTTTATGAGACTTGTGTATCTCTGGTCCATTTCCATGAGTCCCAAGACAGATTAAGGGTGGCTCAAAATATGCAAGTTTAAGGCTTGCCTATAGGTTCTCCACCTGACACCAGGGACAATAGGCATTGTATAGCAGAAGAGCTCACAGATGGAACAAACGATTTTCTCAAAAGAATTACTGGACTGGTTCAGACTCAAGATTCTGGGACCATTATTGGAAGAAGAATTTTGGCCTGAAAAACATCTGAGGACATGTATTGCCAGATGAATGTTTCCCTAGAGAGGAACCTGTGTGGGAATTCAGGGATACTTGTCTTGTTTTAAGCACATTTGCAACCTGATGGCCCACCAGAATGAAATTGCTACAAAGTGTATCCCACAATAACTGAACAAAATGGAATTCAGAGCAACTACTTATGGCAGACTATGCAAACATTGATTTTGGGTTTTGTATAATTAATAGGAAATAGCTAACTTGCCTAAAATAACAATTTTGTGCTTAATTTTTACATTTTTTGACAATCCCGGATCAACTTCCCACAGATCAAATTGTCTTTATGTTCTTTTCTGGATCTTCAGAGCAATATAGGACTGAAGCGGGCCCTAAAATTAAATTATAGTTTGTGAACAGTAGGGCCACTTCACTTGTGTATTGTTTAATTCTTGCTGAAGTCATTGCACTTTTCAAATGTGGAGTAAGATCAATTTTTCTTGGAAATTCATTGTTCTCTCCTCGATCTTGTATAGGATCATTTTATAACCTCAATCTCCAAATATTCATCATTTAAATTGCAGCAGCTGCTTCAAAAGCAAAATAAATATACTACCATTGCAAAATGTGTAGACTTGACAAACGGTTCTGTATCTGTCACAGTTCATACATTATTGTTTGCTATTATTTCTAGTTTTAAATTCCAGTTTTACATTTTCACTTGCTTTTAAGCTTTAGAAAGAAGGAAAATATTCACAGAGCAGGGTTTTTAGCAGACCTTTGAAATGAGGTGATGGAGCTTCGATGGTAAAGGAATCAAGGCAAGATTTTAGCTCCCATACTTCTGTTAAGAAGATTTAACAAGACAATTACACACACTTTGGACATAACATCAAAAAGGAACTACCAAACAGTTACTAGACTCATGCTAAGAAGTAATTTTCCCTTGATCATTGAAACAATTGGTTAAGTATCTAATAGGCTGTTTGTTACCTTTTACATATTAGATGTTGTCCTTGAGAAAAATAAAGAAAATAGTCCTTATTAATATAGCCAGTAGCATTCTTTTGAGATGCAGTAGTAGTAATAACCACTTAACCACTTTGACCTGCACAAAACTGAAAGTATTTGAAAAAAGAGACTAGAGATGCAGCAAAGATCAGTATATGCCAAAGGCAGGGTACAAAGGGCAAATTAAATCTTTCTCTTTTCAAATTTTCTTATGTTCTTATGTTTCTTCTCAACTTCAGGACAACCATACATACCCTACTAACTGTTGGTATGGATATTTTTCAAGTATAATTCCTTTTTTTCTTTTATTCTGTGGATCAAACTCAGGGCTTCACACATGCTTAGGCAAGCACTCTACCAGTGATCTATATCCCAGCCCCCAAGGATAATTTCTGACATTTAGAGAAGAAATGGAAGATCTTATTGCCCTAATCATACAGAGGAACATTTAGGAATGAATATTTAAATATCTGTAGTGTCTTAAGCCTTTAAATACTATACTTCATGATAGCATTACTGATATGACTAATGATTTTTCATCAGCCTGTTGAAGAATAATATAAATGAAGGGTTCATAAGGTCAAGCACATGTTCACTCTGAGTCTCAGGGTCTAGTTGTTTATAATCCTAAATTAGTTTGGATGTTCACTGTATCACATCCTGATGGCTGAACAGTGTTTCCTTTATTCCCTTTGAGTCCTGTGGTCATAGCACCTCAAGTATATGGAGCCTGGTGACCTCATGTTATGAATGAAGGCTTTTGGGCTTGGAGAGGTTAAAAGAATTTCCGTCTAGTGGTCAACCTGTCACTGGAGCAGAACTCTAATGTTGTTCCTTATCCAGGAGGCTGCTCAAACTGACCTGGATGAAATGGCAGGTCCCCTGTGCATGGTACCACCATTACCCACATGGCATTCCTCACACAAGCTCATAGTCAAATCCTGGTTACTGTCTGCAGACCCCAAATAAGTAGATGGCTTTATTTCCTAGTTTATCTTTTAGAGTATTTAAAAGGAAATGGTTTTATATGATATTTGCATATATGCCCCCCCTTTTTAATTTCACAGACAATTTGAAATGGTTGTTCCCACTGAAGACTCCGTTATCACAGAAATGACATCAACATTAAGAGACTGGGGAACCATGTGGAAACAACTCTATGTGGTGAGTTACTTTTTAGTGTCATGATTTTCTGAGTAGAGAAGTGTCTTAAGAAATATCTGAATATGAGTAAGCATGTACTAAGATTTTAGCATGTGATGCAAAGCACTAGAACTCTTCAGGGAATCAGAGATATAGTTCTTAAGAAGGGAGGGTCCTGTTCTAATCTCTAGGTACTCTGAGCCTGGGTTTCATATCTTAGTTGTCAATACCACAGGAATATAAAAGGTGATTTTTTTCTGACATTTAAGCAAATAAGATTGTTTACATGTGTCTAGTATTGGATTTCTTGAATATTTTTAATTTTCAAGGACAAACAAGTTTATTTTAATACAATATTGATGATGTTGGTAATTCACAATACTTTAATCCTATAGTTAATTCAAGTATACTATAAATGACAACTTCTTATTCAGGATCAGTGTTAATATTCTAAATATACTAAGGAAAGAAATGTTTCTTGGCCAAAAAAAAATGTTTTAGAGGAATGTGTGCATAAATTTATTTATTACAGCCAGTTACATTGTTGAGTACTTATTATTTAGACAAATCACACTGATAGTACTCTATATGTGGTATCCCATGTAATCCTTACAGCCATTCAAGGAAATAACTGAGGTCCTCTCCAGCTTACTGATGAGAAAAGCAAGGCACAGAGAGTAAAGTCCATGGAGCCTCAAACTGTGGATAGTACAGAACCCTAAATATACTCTACTATGTTTTTTTCCTAAACATACATACCTATGATAAAGTTTAATTTATAAGTTAGGCACAATGAGAGAATAACAACAACAACTAATTAATAAAATAGAACAAGCTGGGCAGGATGGCACATATCTGTAATCCCAGTACTTGGGATGTTGAGACAGGAGGATCACAGGTTCAAGTACAGCACACAGTGACTTAGGCCCTTTTCAAAAAAAAAAAAAAGTAAAAAGCATTGGGGGTATAGCTCAGTGGTAGAACATTCCTGGGTTCAATCTCCATTATCAATCAATCAATCGATCAATCATTCAATCAATAAATAAAATTTAACATACTGTAACAAAGTCATCTAAAATTTATGAATTGCTTATTTTTTGAATTTCCCACCTAATACTTTGAGATCTCAGTAGACAGTGGTAAATGAAACCTTGGGAAGCAGACCCAAGGGAGAAGTCCTGCCATTGGAAAGCCGCTGACCTGAGGTTCTGATGTGAATCTGAAGCTCTCCTTCTGAGCCACTGCATATCCAAAAGTCTGAGTGTGATGAAGTTTTGAGGAAGATAAATGCAGTTTCTTCTTTTATTTTCAAAGGAATTTGCAGAACAGCTTTAATCATTTGAAGGGATGTGTTTAAAATACAAAGGTTGCCTGGCGTGGTGGTGCACGCTTGTAATCCCAGTACTTGGGAGGCTGAGACCAGAGGATCACAGGTTCATGGCCAGCCTCAGCTACTTAGTGAGGCCCTCCGCAACTTAATGAGACCCTGTTTCAAAAAATAAAGAGTAAAAAATAGGGATGGGGGGTGTCTCTCAGAGGTAGCATGCCCCTGGGTTCAATCCCCAGTACCGCCAAAAAAAATACAAAGGTTTATTTTTCCTGACAAAATGATTTGAAACAGCCCATCAAAGAGAAAGATGCAATTGAGTGAGGGACATTGGCACAAAATGATGGTTTATATTGTCTGTTACATCTAAAGTGCAATAGGAGATTTTACTGAGGCACGGTGATCTTAAAAGCCACTAATGAAACCCTTTTGGTGTTGGAGTTCTCTGGCCATCCCTCTGGAGCTCATGACTTTAGCACTTGCTAGGAAAATCCACAAGGCACTCTTAGATTTAGACGGGTTGCCAGAATGTGGTCTTTGTAAACACAAGGTCAAGAAAACTGACCTCTAGGGCTCTGTGCTGGGATATTACCAAGGAAATGCAGATGTTCCCCCCTCCTTTTTTTTTTTGGACTTGGGATTGAACCCAAGGACATTCTACCTCTGAGCTACACCCCCAGCCCTTTTTAGTTTTTTAGTTTTTATTTTGAAACAGGGTCTCACTAAGTTGCTAAATGTAGCTGCAAACCTGCGATCCTCCTGTCTCAGCTTCCCAAGTACTGGGATTGCAAGTATGTGCCACCACTCTGGCTCAGATATCCCTTTTAGATTTAAAAAAAAGTATGTTGGGAAAGTATAAAATCCAAGTATTATTTCATTTAAAGTAGCACTGTTCATGACACTAACATAGGAAAAGAAACTTTTTGAAATATTTGAAGCACTGCATCCTAAATACCCAACATAAGAGAGTTATAAAAATAACCATCGTGTAAATGTTGTCCATTAGTTGAGCTAAAGCACCCAAACTTTTCCTTTTATGTAGCTACTAGTGTGTAACAAAGTTGAATTTCTTTTTGATTCTGTCTTACCGAGCTATTTTTACTTTCTTTTGAGGTTGCAAACATCTATTTTGGGGACAGACTTGGTTTGAAAATTTATGTGTTGTAAACTCTAGAAGCAATTTCTTCTCCTGGTGTCCTGAGTAATGAGAAAGAGAGAGAATTTTCTAACAGTTTCCCTAGATATGGGAATGGTACCCACTTGTATGAAGAACAAATACAAACTTTAATCTGGAGATATCAGAGTTTGGGCATTGGGAATGATGCTGATTTGGCAATGTTAGACCTTTTGGTTTCTCTTTTCCTAATGTAAATGTTTTGTGCCAAGTGTTCAGTTCAAGTTGATCGCTCTTGAGTGTTTTTGGGTACTGTCCAGGTTCTCTACCAATAGTTTTAAAACACCTAGCTTCTTGGATGAAAGATGTTTGATGAGGGCAATAATATTTCCTAAATTTTAAATAGTACATGAGATAATATATGTTGGAAACAGCATAAAAGCACATGGGAAATGCTTGAGAAATGCTACTTGCTCTTTTAAATTAAAATTGTAAGGGCCTATATAATGTCCTTTAGAATATCACTTAATATATTGCTGGGCACAATGGTGCATGCCTGTAATCCCAGAACATGGGAGGCTGAGACAGGAGGAGTGCAAGTTCGTGGCCAGCCTCAGCTACTTAGTGAGGCCCTCTGCAACTTAGTGAGACCCTGTTTCAAAATGAAGAATAAAACACAGGACTAGGGGTGTTGCTCGGGGATAGAATGCCCCTGGGTTCAATCCCCAGTACTGCAAAAAAAAAAAAAGAATATCACCAGTAATATAATATATAATAATAAAATACCAGTAATATATAAAATACCAGTAATATAACCTCAAAAATTTTAGGAGAAACACAGCAGTCATCTTTCACTGAATACTTGGGTACAGACCCTGAGCTATTTTACATTTCTCTTCCCTGGGGTTTTGCCAGGTAGTTTTTATTCTCGAATACTATCAAAGATGATTTATCCAGAGTCCCAAGTTAAGTGGTAGAGGCTGAATCTAAATCTAGGTCTGCTGCTGCCAAAAGCTGTGCTGTTGTCATGTTAAGGCAGACATTCTCTAAAACATGAGAATACAATTAATTTTATTTGCTACATTTCTGGTATATTGCAGGAATTTCTAGATATTATTTTATTCTAGTTGTTTAATATTGTGCCATATTTTATTCATTTAACACTAAATCCAAAGCATTTTTATATTTCTGAATAGCCTTCATAACTATCCAGTTTTTCAAATCCAAGTCTTATAAATTATAATTTTTTTACCAGCTGCACAATCAGATGTACATACTTTCCTTAGAACAGTCGGACAAATTTGATGGCCAGGCTTATGGTATGACAGTGTCCCTTCCTCCTCCACAGGGGAAGCTGACCAGCTGCTTTTCAGTTTTATAAAGGCTCCTGCTTCCTTCTCCTCTCAGCATTCTCTTAAAGTGAAGTAC
This sequence comes from Glis glis, assembly GCA_004027185.1. Lineage (NCBI taxonomy): Eukaryota > Metazoa > Chordata > Mammalia > Rodentia > Gliridae > Glis > Glis glis. Next base: position 15,451 of record PVJS01011602.1, on the reverse strand, counting down.
TAAGCTGGGAGTGGTGTCGCACACCTTTAATCCCAGTATTGGGGAGACTGAGACAGGAGGATTGCAGGTTCAAGGCCAGCCTCAGCCATTTAGTGAGATCCTATTTAAAAATAAAAAATAAAATAGGACTGGGGGTATAGCTCAGAAGTAGAATGCTCCTGGGTTCAATCCCCAGTACCATACACACGCAAAAATAAGTAAGTGAAGTATTAGAGAAAACATCATAGAAAATCACATCCATCCTACTGAAAGACTACAGAATGCTTCCCCAAGAGCAGGCACAAGACCTTCTCAGTGAGACAGTCAGCTCAAGAGGGTGCTGGCTCTCTCCTTTGCTGCATGAGACTTGATTTCTTTTTATAACTTCCTTATGTAATTTTTTAACTCAGTTGACTTTTCCTTCTTACCCCTGATTTCTTCAAATGTTTCTTGATCTTCCCTGCATATTCTTTTGTATGGCCCAAACAGGACCTGCCTCTTGGAGGTCCACAAAAAAAAATAAGGCCTATGAATCAAGGTCTTCATTCATTTATTCTCCACCTGCGGGGGCTACAAAAGGCAGGCACAGCCACCGTGGTTGGGAGGTTACAGCCTCATTGAGGACACAGACACTGAGCAGTTAATTACAAGAATATTGTGAGACAGTGTCCTTGTAGTGTCTTGTATGGGAGTGTGTAACATGAGGAAGGAGAGGAGTAATAGAAGTCACACTCAATGGAGTGCCTTAGGAGTTGAGAGGAGAGCGTGATCATTTATTTCTCAGAGGATCAGGGATGGCACCCTAGAGAATGCTTCTTGTTCCTCTGGCAAATTTGCCTGACATACAGGGCACATGAAAACTCAAGACACAGAGTATTAAGAACAAAGAAAACAACTCACTACTTTTTAAAATAGAAAAATACGTTACTGTGACTGAATACCTTTATCCATCACACAGTACTTGATATTTCTTACAGCTTATAGTTTTAAAGGAGTTTAGGTAGATGATAACCTCAAAACTTTCATATCACTCTTCATGTTGTCTACTAATAGTTTTTGCAGAAATCAAAATATAGTGTCTGGTTAAGAAAGTGATTGATAAATACTTACTTAGGTTTACCCTAATGTCTCTGGGGTAAGAAGTATATATTTTGTTTTTGTAAAATAAATAATATATGTAAGTGGATTTATTATGGCCCAGGCCCAAAACAGTAATAGTACTAGTAACAGATAATATTTACATGATATTTATTCTGGGTCAGCCATTGTTCTTAGAGTTTTAATGTACTAACTCATTGATCCTCATAACAACCCTATGAGGTAGGTAATGTGATACCTGTTTTACAGATAAGAAAATAAGCACAAAGAAATTTATGAATCACCAAAGGTTTTTTAGCCAGTAAATGGCAAAATTGGAATTCACGTCAAGGTCCTCTGGCTTCAGTCAGAGCTCATTACCACCATGCTATGGTACTGTCTTCATATATGTTATCAGTAATCCAGAAAACAACCTTGCAGGAAGATAGTACTGCCCTTTTCACAGAGGACACAACTCATACTCAAAGTCTATGAGACTAGTAAACAGCAAGACCAGGATTTGAAGCCAGGATTTTAACCCATCTTCTTTCTACTAAGCCACAGAGCTTAATGAATTTCTAAGGAGGTTATCTTGAATCTACATGATTATTTTTAAAAAATAAGAAAGAAAGGACTTTTTTTTTAATACTGAAGATTGAACCCAGGGGCATCTACTTCTGATCTATACTCCCAGCCCTTTTTATTTTTTTGTTTTTGAAACAGGATCTCACTAAGTTGTGGAGGGCCTCACTAAGTAGCTGAGACTGGCCGCGAACCTGTGATCCTCCTGTCTTAGCCTCCCAAGTACTGGGATTACAGGTGTGCACCATCATGCCCAGATTAAAGGGCCATTTTTTAAAAAGCTCTAAATATTGAGCAGATGATGGCAGTGAAAACCCACCAATGAATGAGTTTGAGAGCTCTCTGTATGTCCAACTTCTGATGGAAGAGCTAATAAAACATTAAGACCAAAACAGAGTTTTTCATTTCATTGACTTTGGTTACATGCATGTTAGTTCCATGGCTCAGAGGAGGGAGAAAAAAAAATGAGCAAAATTTGTTAGAGATGATTGCCTGATAGAAGTGGAGCCAGGCCAAACCTTGATGAACAGTAGACTTTGGATAGAGGTAAAGAAAGGAGTACTTGAAGTAAAAAGTGGAGACTGGGCCCAACCCAGGCATGGGGTTATAGCCTGAAACAGGAACACAGTGTTTGTGTTGGGAGATCTGCGAAGTAATGTTGGGTTCTTGGACAGGAGAGCAGCATTGTGAAGCTTTGATGAAAGGCGCAAGTACGCTTGGCACAGTGAGGGAAGAGTTAGTCTGTTGGTGGAGAATCTGTCCACAGCATAGCAAGTACATAGTGTGTAACCCGGACTTGCCTCCTTCCCCCTCATCTTTGGTTACCCCATAACTCAGCATGGGGACTAACCACCAAATCTCCCTTTTGCATACTTTTTAGAGAAATGAAGGCGATCTCTTCCACCGGCTTTGGCACATCATGAATGAAATCCTGGATCTGCGGCGCCAGGTGCTGGTCGGCCACCTTACCCATGACCGGATGAAGGACGTAAAGCGCCATATTACTGCCCGCCTGGACTGGGGCAATGAGTGAGTACTGTCCATTGCAGTGTGCTCTCTGGAGGGTGAACACAGCAGAGGGAAGATAGGTATGAGTCAGGACATGGTAACATCACTGGAAGAAATCACTTGGGGTTTTCCCTGTAAGGGACTTTGCGTGGACTGTCATTGATGGAGCCAAGAGCCACCCTCCTTTAGGTCCAGTGTAGGCTCTGACAGGTGTTTGCTCTCCGTGATGGTGTGCATGTGCCCATAGAAAAGGAAATGTTTACAGAGATTAAGTAGATATGGCATCAGGCTAAACATGGGTCTTATTTCTAATAGACTTTATATTTGGTATGCATATTTGCTTTTAACGTATACCTCTTCCATACCATGGTGTAGGACACCAGTGTAATTTGGAGGGAGACAGTGATGTTAGCAGCTTCTGCGGAACATGTTATGGTAGCTGCCTCACTGGGACCTTTTTGTTATTGCTATGACTGTTCTTGTGCTTGCCACTTTGAGGAGCTGCTTCAGAGAACTCAGTAAAAAGTTGTTCTTGACTGAGATTTACCTTAAATAAAATTGTGGGACAATTATTTAAAATAACACTCAAGCACTTAAATAGTAAATCTAATCATCTCTGATCAAAGTTGATATTGTACTAAGTCTCAATATAAGAGCAAGAAATCAGAAGCCAGCTTTGCCTATGATCAGGGATATTTAAGGCCCAAGTTGGCAGTGAAATGGTTCCTTAATATCCTACAAGGCTATGTCTTCCCTTTCTTTCCTGTCCCCAAACTTACATTTGCTATTTGTACCCTCAGAAGATCTTAGGGAATCAGGAAAAATGAAAAGCAAACAGGAAAGGAGAGGATGCCAGGAAGCCAACCATGGGTATATTTATGTATGTGCCTCTTAATGAATCTGGAAAGACCCATTTGAAAGTCAAATGCTCTTCCCCTTACCCACAGGAAGTTATTTTGTCAGAAGTCAGATTTGATTCCTGTCAGATGTTAAATATTGCAGGTATAAATACACTGATTTCATATATAAGTATAGATATAAATACTAACAGGTTTTTTTGTTTGTTTTTGGTACTGGGGATTGAACCCAGGGACATTCTACTTCTGAACTACATCCCCAGCCCTTTTTTACTTTTTATTCGGAAACAGGATCTTGCTAAGTTACTGAGGCTGGCTTTGAACCTGTGATTCTCCTAGCTCAGCCTCCCAAGTACTAGGATTACAGGCATGTGCCACTGCACCTAGCCTAACAGATTTTAAGCCTGCATCTCATCCAAAGTACTCCTGATATCTTGTTGAATATGCTATGCCATTCATCTGTTTACAGACAATGAATAGGCTAGCCTAACTTATTTATTTCTAGAAGATTCATCCTGGTGAGAAACAAAGCAGCTGCAGGTGTGGAATGGTAAGAGCACTGGGCTAGGAACTGTACATTTTAAAGACCAGAAGCAAATTCCTGAAAACTTTTTGACTTCAGATCTTTATGTGGGAAAGGACTAAACTGAATTAGAGAAAGTCCAAGAGCCCTTTCAGCTCCAGGATGATATGATTCAAAACACCAGCTCCTCCTGGCAGGTTAGATGTCCCAGCAGTTGGGGCTGAGCTTCCCCTCTTGCTGTATCTGGGAAGGGTGGCTCAGAAGGCTGCTGGAGCCTGACCTGTGCTGCCTGAACTCCATGTATTTCTTTATTATTGTGAAAAAACTCTGAGTTTTCACTGAATTATAATTGGCTTTAGGTCGATATGCTGGTCCTTATTTAAAGGATTATTTTGTAAATAGGAGGAAAATTAGATGAAGTTTGCTTATCAAAAATAACATTGGATCAGGCAAGAAAATGTTGCTTTTTCAGTTTAATGAAGAGAGTTGTTGACAGAAGGAACAGGGAAAGGAAGGAAAAACATTAATTATGACTGAATCATGACTCAGTTTTTGACTTGTACTCAGTTCTAGCTTGTACTTTGGGCACTTCTATAGCTAATTTATGGTAAGTTGGTAAAACATTGATGTATGAAAATGAACAATATAATTTATTTAGATTGTCGTCACATTCGTGAATTTTCTGAGTTTTCATTCTGTTTTCTTTGAGTATTATTGATCACTTATTTAAAAATAACCTACAGCAGAGAAAGTATTCATTTACCTTATTCCTTTAAGTATAAATTTGTTTTCTTATCAAAGAGTGCTAAGTGGAAAGCAAATTAAGATAATTCTTTTGCCTATTAAACTAGATCAAATTATCCTGCAAAATTGTCTGTCAGCACATAAGTCTCTGAATGAACATAAATTAAGTTGTTTACCAGCCATGGTGGTGCATGCCTGTAATCCCAGTACTTATGAGACTGAGACAGGAGGATCACAAGGTCAAGGCCAGCTTCAGCAACTTAGTGAGACCCTTTTTCAAAATAAAAAGGGCTGAGGGTGTAGCTCGGAGGTAGAATATCTGGGGTTCAATCCCCAATACCAAAAAAGAAAAAAAAAAGAATCCTTTTGCCTATTAAAATAGATCAAGTTATCTTACAAAATTATCTGTTAGCATATAAATTTCTGGATGAGCATAATAATATGCTCAATTTCAAGTTGTATATCCAACTGTTAAGAGTGGTAAAGAGAAGTCTCTGGATGGAGAAAGCTCAGATGAAGGAGGAGGTAATCCATCTTGTTCCCTAATGGGGTCAGAAAAAAATGTGTTTTCTCCTGGTATCCACAGGCAGAATTAAAATAATGGTACAGGAATCTCCCATAGAGGCCTGTGATATCCTCTGAGTTCCTGCTGAGATTATATGGGAGAGAGGATCAGTTCATCCTTTCTTTCTGATGTGACAGAGTACATAAAATCTGACCCTTTCTCTCTGCCTGACTCCTGCCCTTCTCTGTCCTGTGTGGTCTCTCTCCATCTTCGACCCCTCCCTGCCTTGCCTCATTTCTCCACAATTCTTTTGTAAAACACCGCCCTGATTTTATTCTGTGAGATAAGAAATCTCAAACAGTGCCTTGTGTATCCTAAGAATATCCCTAATAATTGACACAACCAAAGGAAAACACACAAGACCCTGTCACACAGCTGGGACTCCAGGAAGCCAGTAGAAGTTGAAACATCAAGCCTTATGGGAGAAAGGGACTTGCAGAATACTGGTTCCCAGGCCTAGAAGTCCAGGAAGGTTCTGGAGCTCAGCCATAGCTCCTGAACCACCGCAGCTGGAGTTGATCCTTACTCTTTCTGCAGAGCTGTATGTCAGTTGCCCGTCATGTAACTTTTCTCCCTCATGCCATGTGGCTAATTCTGTCCAAGTTTCCAAATTCAATTTCACAAAGAAGGAATCTCATTGACAGCTAATAGCTACTACTCCTGTTTGGATCTAGCATTTTATACCAACTTCTCATAAGGAACTGGCCAGCACATGGATTATTTTTCCTCAGGTCAGGTGTTTACTTGCAGGTCAGTCAGGTGTGGGTCGGGCAGGGAAAATGGCCAGATGACTGCCCCTGCCTTTTCAAGGAGAAATGTGGGTAGCAGTGTTTCTCATAGAAGTAGCTTTGGGTAAGGCAGGTGCCATGATTCATATGTGATTATATGTTCTCTTCCCTTTGCTGGTTAACTTTTCATCAGCAACGTAGATAGAGTGGCAAACAATGTCTTCTTCTGTAGTACATAAATGATCCTTTATTGGGAGAGATTGTAGAATAGGAAACGGACCCTACCAGAATCCCTGGTGAGATGTAGCAAGGGAGGACATGGCTATTTCCAAAACAAATCACCATGCTTGTTGTGATTTGAAAGTTCAACTAAAAGAATAGGTGTGTGAGCTGGATGTGGTGGTGCACGCCTGAAATCCCAGTACTTGAGAGGCTGAGACAGGAGGATCGCAGGTTTGCAGCCAGCCTCAGCAACTTAATGAGGTCCTCCACAACTTAGTGAGACCCTGTCTCAAAATAAAAAATAAAATAGGGCTGGGGGTATAACTCAGAGGCAGAATGCTCCTGAGTTCAATCCCCAGTACCACAAAAAAAGGGGGGGATGTGATTTCCTTGAGCTCCTCAGACTAACATAATTTAGGGAAATTAAGAAAGTGTTGGCCAGGCGTGGTGGCGCATGCTTGTAATCCCAGTACTTGGGAGGTTGAGACAGGAGGATCGCAGGTTTGTGGCCAGCCTCAGGTACTTAGTGAGGCCCTCCACAACATAGTGAGACCATGTTTCAAAATAAAGGATAAAAAATAGGGCTTGGGGTGTAGCTTGGAGGTAGAATGCCTCTGGGTTCCATCCCCAGTACTACAAAAAGAAAAGAAAGTGTTGTATCTGAATGACAGCTTCTGCTCTAAAGGAAGTGACGGTCTTATAATTTTAAGAAAAAAAATTCTCTTAAAGTGACTGACAGTGTTTTGCTTGCAATAAGTGCTGAATTAATAAATTTTACTTAAGAAACTTTAATGAGATTTTGAGGAGGACATAGAATTTCAGGATTCTTTTGTTTAATACAAAAAGTAGGAAAGCTGTTGTTCTGTAATTGAAAGTGCAATGCTGGAAGGCTTCCACATTAGAGAGAGTGATGATGTGAAAGGGATGCAGAATAAATTATCTTCACGGAACTGAGCCTGAGACCCAAGTGTGGTAATTGAGGTGAGTCTGGTAGACAGGACATCTGGGCCTTGCAAAGCCATTGGGATGATTACAAATGGTTGAGGAGATGAATAGAAGCATGTGGCTTTGGCGTCCGTGTTATACAGTGGACGCAGTGGACAGGAGTGTGTCACCAAGGTCATTGGAGGGAAATGGGCCTGAACAGGGTTATACTCACATTCCTCTGTTCATGGTAAGACATCCCAAATCAATTTCTGTTCTTGGTCTGGCTGAGGCTGGATATAACATTAGAATACTCAGCACAGCAAGCCACATGCCAGCCACAGTGACACCTGGCACAGAGATTAAACCATTTTACCATTCCAGGCCTAGAATTATACTGCCCCAATTTCTGTTTCCTTACTCTACTGAGTTTTTCCAAACGTCTGACCCCAGGACTTGCCATGCATGAGGACCATGCACAAGTCGCCCAAGACTCACATTAGAAATGTGTTAACCCGCCGGGCGTGATGGCGCACGCTTGTAATCCCAGTACTTTGGGAGGCGGAGACCGGAGGATTCGGGTTCGCGACCAGCCTCAGCGCGTTCTCTCTCTCTCTCTCTCTCCCCCTGTCTCTCTCTCTCTCTACTTAGTGAGGCCCTCCGCAACTTTGTGAGACCCGGTTTCAAAATAAAGTATAAAAAATAGGGCCCGGGGTGTAGCTCGGAGGTAGAATGCCCCTGGGTTCAATCCCCTGTACTGCAAAAAAAAAAAAAAAAAAAAAAAAGAAATGTGTTAACCCTGGCCCCATCTAGCTATGTTGGTACTGGGTCAAATCCTGAAGGCCATCTCCAATTTCCAGAACTAAATTATTTCTAGCTCTAGTTTCTGCCCTACTCTAATGTAGAAGGGCTTCTCTGGTGATAGTTTGTTGGATGCTGAAGGCTCCACATTACACAGGGCCAAGACCCCCAATAATAGCAGAAAGATTCTTCTAAGAGTGCCAACCCTGTTACCTTGGTTTGCCTGTCTTTGTGATCTTCTGCTTCTTAAATTATACACAATGTCCAGCCTAGTAAATCATCTATCCCAGCTATAATAACAAGTCATACAAGATAAAACTATGGAGAAAAGGATAGTGAGTGTTATATATAAATTTCAAGGTGAGGTAGTAAAATAATTAATTTTAACATATCTTGCAGAGGTGAATTTTCTCCAAAACTTTCACAACTTGTTTTCTAGGCAACTGGGACTGGACCTGGTGCCTAGGAAAGAGTATGCAATGGTGGACCCGGAGGACATCAGCATAACTGAGCTCTACCGATTGGTAGGTACATGAGACACTGTCTCCTAGTCTCACTGCTAATTTTGTGGTTTCCATGGCACTCTTCATACCTGCATGATTTTGAAAGAACAGGATGTTCCAGGTTTAATTTGAAGAGAGTAAAGGAGAATGGAGAGCTGAGGTGACCATGCCCCGTGTATAGTACTGAGATACTTTACTTGTCTCAGAATAATGTGACATTTTCCACTGAGCCCTCAACTCCTGGGCACTAGAAAGTCAATTCAAAGTTCTAAATTGTTTTGTGAATATTTATACTTTTTGCTTAGTCTAGTGAAATACTTACAGGTCCACATATTTCCCTGTTGTGTTTCCAATGTGCTAGCCAATGGTATCTAGCCATTGTCCACCAACGTTGGCCCTCTACCCTGCCCCCATTACTGTTACACACACTGACTTAGGAAAGTGTGTCCTCCTTGGTCTTCAACTGCTGGGCGTAGACTCATCCCAGAACCCCAATTCATTCCTAAGTTCTGAGTCCTAGTAATAACCCTAAAATATCTGATCAGATTACCCATCACAGCATCACCTATGACTTGAGTTTATTTCTAGTTACATGGTAGGTTAAAGTCCATGGCAGGAGGGACTTGGCACCTAGCTTCCCCAAATCTGATCCAATCTGCCTTCATTTTAGCCTTGTATTCTTAAATACTTGAATAAATTTACCTAATTCCTTAATATTAACTAAGCTCTCTTAAAACCCCAAATCATAGAAGAAGATGGCTGGGAAGGGCTTTCAAAAGCCATGCCCCTAATCATGATCTTACTGTGGTCTCATTTACTACTGCATAATATTCCTAGGAAGAGAGCCTATCAGAAATAGGCTCATTCTGGGAATGTCCTGCCTCTTTGGGGTTAGCTTTCCAAGCTAGGAGAATTTTCTTGAGAACCTCAAGATTATCCTTTGAAAAATGTGGAGAAAAATTATCAGTAAGCTCATCAGGGCTGATGTCTAATTTGAGAAGTCAGACACAGTTAGTATCCCTTGCAGTTTTTTCCTTAATCACCCATCTGTTCCAATTATATATATTTTGTGCTGTCAGAATACATTCTGTTTTTATAAAAAGGTCCCTTTACTGCACATTAAACTTCTTGGGGGTGATACTGCATCCTGCCTGCCTTTATAGCATCTGTGTTAAGCAGAGTATCTTTCCCATAGCAAGAAGACAGGTAAAGGTAGTTGGAGGGAGGTAGGGAAGGAGGAAGGACCAAAGTAAGAGTATTCCAAATTAAAGTCATCAGTGCTTCTTTGCTTCTATAACAAATATCATTTGCATAGTTCACTTAGTCACATCTTTTCTCTGTGTGTGTGTGTGTGTGTGTGTGTATGTGTGTGTGTGTGTGTGTGTATGTGTGGTACTGAGGATTGAACCCAGAGCATTCTACCTTCAAGCTACACCCCCAGCCCTTTTTATTTTGAAATAGGGTCTTGCTAAGTTGCTCAGGAGCTTAGTCTGGCCTCAAACCTGTGCTCCTCCTTTCTTAGCCTCCCAAGTCTTACAGGCATGTGCCAGCATGCCCAGGTATCAGTCACATCTTCTAACATGGTACCTTTGTAGAATAACACATTGAGCATTATATTTTCTCATTTTAAAGAAAACTTTCAATTTCTAAGCTTCTTCAGGCTGCACTGTTTTCTGTCTTTTCTATTATGCTTGATAGTCTTGTCCAGTGCTTTACACTTAATAAGGACTCTGTTTTCAAGATTATTTTGGTTTGAGGAATTGACCGTGGATTGTGGCTTCCAACAACTAGGTTTGCAGTCTTTACCAGCTCAGTGATTTTGGACTTATTATTTAATCTCTCTGACCCTCAGTTTCTTCACCTACTAAATGGGGAAATAATTTTTTCATATTTATTATTAGATTTTAAAAACATATGTAAAATGCCTTTCCTTGGCAGATAACATTTGCAGAATACTTAAATATTCAGTTTTCATTTCCTTTCTCATCTTTATTTCATCTGTATTAGAGAAACAACATAGCAAGAATAATTGATATCATCTGTGCTAAGCCTTAGGATTAGATTTGGCTCTTTTTAATGAAATAAATAATAGAAGGTTAGACATGACAGAAATTTAATTCTCAAAATATACAATTCTAGGAGAGAAAATTCTGAGATGGTTTGTGGCTTCGTGGTGTGAAAAAGAATAGAGGCTTTTATCTTTCTGCTATGAAGTACATGGCTTCTATCATCAGGGGCTCCTCAAAGTACAACACAGATGCAACAGTTGAAACCATTACATCTGTACTCAGGCAGTAGAAAGAACAAAGTTTCCTCTTGATGGATTCAGTTACTTTAATGAGTCTTCCTTGAAGTTCCATAAAATGTTCACATCTATATCTCACTGGCAGAGCATAGTCACGCCCCCAGATTTAGCTGGGAATGTCACATATTTGATAAGCTATTCATAATGTCAGACACAAATACATTTTATTTTCCCAAGTTTGATTTTCTGTGCATGCATTTTTGCCTTTGTTCTTTTTCCTTAACATTATATATGGAGTGGCAAATTGATTTCACCTCTTTTAACATTGCAGTTTATTGGTGGCAGCTGCCCTGAAGTATAGTGGTGTTCACATTCTGGGATCTCATCTAGGCTCTGATTGATTAGTCATGTCTGCCATAGGTAGGAAAGACACGAGGGGAGGGGGGTATTTTAGTATTTTATAGCGCAGATTCTAATCCAGTCTTCATTTTACAGATGAGGAAAATAAAGCATTATGATTTTTTCATGAAAACTTCATTTCTCCCCAGTAGCAATTACAGTTTCTGTTTTGAAAGCAAAGACCTATAGCCCAAGAAAAACCCCATGATTATAAACTTCAGAAGGAAGTATTCTCTTTTTTAAGTCTGCTGCTTTTTCCAGTTCCTGTTGGTATCCTGGTCTAGCAGTAATCTCTGTAGCTGTGGCCTCTTTCTCTGTGCAATGTGAAGTGACTGACTGTTGATTTCACCAGGGCAGTTAGATGGCATGAGAGCCAATCCTTGCTTGTTGTTCTTGTTTGGCAGTTTACTGTCACTTTGGGATCAAGGACCAAGGCCTGGAGGTAAAATGCCCCAACAGAAGATGTTTTACTTCTTTCTTGTCAGTGTCATATTTGAACACAAGTATTTACATCTTACTAAACTCACATTGCAGCACTAGGAAGAAAAATGTGTTGCTTTAGGCTTTTGCTAGCCTGTTAGCAGATCTTTTTCACCTAATTGCGCTCATCTAAGCAATAAAAGTGCTAAAGCTCACAGTATTAACATATGTCCACTTAGAAAGTCTGGTCTGGCGCCAAAGGCCATGTCTCTACCCTACTATAAATAGAGAAGCTAATTAGCCATATTCTCTTGTTATGTGGTCCTGCAGAGTATCTTTTTAGGGACCTTTTATGGTTTTATAAGATCATGTTATCTTCTTGCATCACAGTCCTTAGTGGGTTTGGCCAATGGTTCTCAAATGGAAAATAGTGGATCTCAAAGGGAGTTTTACCCCCACCCAGGATACATTTGACATTGTCTGAAGATATATTTTGGTTGTCACAAGAAGGGCTGGGTGTGTGGGGGGGGGGCTGCTAAACATGCTACAGAGCCCAGGACTCAAGAAATATCCAAGCCACACAAGTTGGTGCAGGCCTGTAATCCCAGTACTTGGGAGGCTGAGACAGGAGGATCAAACGTTTGAGGTAAGCCTCAGCAACTTAGTGAGGTCCTTAACAACTTAGTGAAACCCTGTTTCAAAATAAAAAAATAGGGCTGGGGGCATAGCTCAGAGGTAGAATGCCCCTAGGTTCAATCCCCAGTACAAAAAAAAAAAGAGAAAAAATATAAATTGTTAGTATCACTGAGGTTGAAAACCCTGATGTGGTGTTGACAAATCATCTAATAGTTACTACATTATATGAGTATTAAAAATCAATGAAGTCTTTGGAATGGATCTGTTTTTCTCCTAATCAAAGATCTAAACTGCAAGCTCATGTACAGTAAGTACATTTGTAACCATAAGTGATTTCAAGATGGATTTTTGTCTCTGTGTTATAACAACTAACTTAGAGTTCCTGAAGTATGAACATGCCTTTGTAGCTTTGTTATTGCAATAATATTTTTGCAGAGGTATTTTTAGCAGTTCCCCAAAGAAATGAATTACCAAGAGATAAGCAAGTAATCATAACCTACTTAAGTCCAAATCCATCCTAGAACTGGAAGAATGATGGCTGAGGGGAGAGGAGAGATTTCAATGCCAGAGTGTGCCTGACATGAGGGCCTGTGTCAAGGGGTGGAACCCAGCAGGCTTACTACTCACTAAGGCAGTAATTATTCAAAAGATGTGACAATACATTTTTCAGTCTGTCATGATTTTCATCTCTCTGCATATGATCTTGATTAGTGATTCTCAACCCTCGTTGCTCATTATAGTCACCTGGGGAGCTTTTGAAACTACCACTCTCTGGACCCCTGTACCCTAGAAATTCTAATTTAATTGTTCTGGGATAGGACCTGAGTATAAGTGCTTTTTAACAGCTCTCTTGGTGACTCTAAAGTGCAGCCAAGGTTGAGAACCACTGATTTAGATATATTAGATGCTTTGCAGGAGTAAGGGAGCTAATTTTTTCCCATCAGTTCTTGGTGAATTTCATGATTGATGCAAGAAACTTTTTGCTCTTTGATGTCAAAAGCAGACACCTCCTTGAGGTCTGTGCTTTTCATAAGGTTTTTCATCTGTTTTTCCAGCTCTGGACTTTACTAGTCATTCATTTCTTCAGAGTAGATTGTGCTATGTTACCCTTTTAAGTATACATATGTTGAGTTTTTTAAGTAACTCAGCCAAGTCAGTTAGCATTTCTAGAAGAAAAAAAAAAGACTTGTGAATTAAAGAGATGTGGTTTTAGGAATATATGATGCTTCCTTTGCCATAGTAGAAGGAATTTTAAAAGCACAATATAGAGCAACATTCTTAGAAAACAAGGCAAAATTATGCTTTTTTCTACAGTTAGAATTTTTTGCCAGGAACCTTTAATAATTATGGTCAATGCATACTACAATGCTGAGATCCACTTTAAAATATACATATACATATACATATACATATACATATATATACATACATATATATATTTACTGTTCACTGTTACAGAGAGGTATCCAGGTACCTGTTGAATATAAAGTGATTACAGATGCATTTAGTTGATTACATTTTTTCTTTCACCCTTTGCTTTTCAAGTGGTTCAGAATAAAAGATAAGAGCATGAAAAAAAATTCAGGTAATTTTATGCTGTTGCATTTACAACTATAAATTGTAAAGATGACAACGTGCTTTGAAAAGTCAGTCAGTCAGTCATTAATTACCGAACTCTGCTTAGAAGCTTAAGAGATGGCTCATGTAAAAATGATGTTACGTGCCTTCACCCCCAGCAAAGGTTAAGGCTCTCTTACCATGGAGTTATAATCCCTGAATTGTTTTTTAATTGTAAAATGATTCAGAAAAGATGACTTCATCAGTATTTGTGCTGTGAAGGTGATAATCCTCCACTTCTTTAGCACCTGTTCTGCTAATATGCAGGCCTTTCTTTCCCTGTGGTTCTCCTGAATCATTGCTACTCACGTGTGGTTTGGGAACTGGGAGGACTGTGAACTGCTGGTAATGGGGCCAAGTGTAAGAATGACAAGCAAATAATTAGAACCCTTTGTAACGTGTTGACATTGCTGTGGCATTTTTACTGTATTTTATGAAAAATATTGAAGTAGCAGCCTCTGAAGGATTAGGGGGAGTAACAACCTGGTCTTTCACTGCAGGCAGTTTGGGGAGTCCTGTCCTAGAGTATTCATAACTCCTGCTCCCTATTTAGCTCTTGGCTACAGTGTCACTTCTCCAGGAAGCATCCTTGACTGCCCAGACTGAAATGAAACCTGCTTTCTAGACTCTGCTGATGGCATAGGTCTTCCCCTCCATTCCTCACAGCTGCAGTTTTACGTGTGTGTATGTGTGGCAGTTTTGCTGGTGTCTGCTCCCCGGAGTAGGTATCATCTCCCGAAGGCATGGACTATTTCTGTGTTTATTTGCCATTGTATTCCAGGTGCTTGGCATGTAGTAGGTATTTAACAGATGTGTGTTGAACATGTGATCTTCCTCATGCTCTCCTCGCCCTTGGATCCATGGTTCCTCTCCTCCCTCAATCTATGCTGGCTTTCAGTTCTGGTCCTACCACCCAGGTGTGGCCTCAGCTGGCTGCATTAAGTTCCTAAGAAAAGACACATGTGCTTATTCCTACCTTTAGAAACCTTGCTGGCTTTCCTAGGTCATTCTCCCAATAGCTCCACAGCAAGTTAGAAACATTGTCTTGCTTTAGTGATAGAATATCATTCGCCACAACTTGTCTCAGAACATTGCCACAATTTTACTGTCTAGTATAATTTTAAAAGAACTTTTAATTATTAGAAATTAGAAGTCATAGCTCCATTGATCAGCTACCATCAATGATGCAATGATCAGTAAAATATAGTTTGTTTTTTAAAAGATGGCTAATAACTTGTTCTCATTCTGGGAGTTGACAGGGAGCAACAGAACTTCCTGCTTCATGAGTCTCCTCTATGAGATGGTATTATTTTAACATTAATGATTTTAAAAAGCCTTGAAGCAGGATTCCATCATGATTTCCAAGCTTCATACTTTCTTATTTTAGAAATGGGAAGAAATAGCTGGGCGTGGTGGCGCACGCTTGTAATCCCAGTACTTTAGGAGGTGGAGACCGGAGGATCCGGGTTTGTGGCCAGCCTCAGCTCTCTTTCTCTCTCTCTCTCTCTCTCTCTCTCTCTCTCTCTCTCTCTCTTTCTACTTAGTGAGGCCCTCTGCAACTTCGTGAGACCCGGTTTCAAAATAAAGTATAAAAAATAGGGCCGGGGGTGTAGCACAGAGG
>PVJS01011601.1:0-45437 GCA_004027185.1 Glis glis | reverse complement strand
AGAGAGAGAGAGAGTGACAGAGAGAGAGAGACAGAGAGAGAGAGAGAGAGAGAGATCGATTGTGTGCATGCGCATGTGCGCTGAGGTTGGCCGCGAACCTGGATCCTCCGGTCTCCGCCTCCCAAAGTACTGGGATTACAAGCGTGCACCACCACGCCCGGCTAGGTCTTCCATTTTGTTGGAGTATAACTTTTCAAAGTAGTTTCTGATAATGCTCTGGATTTCCGTGCTGTTGGTGATAATATCTCCTTTTTCATTTCTTATTTTAGTAATTTGAGTTGATTCTCTCTTTGGTTAGGTTGGCTAATGGTTTATCTATCTTGTTTATTTTTTGGAGAAACCAGCTTTTGGTTTTGTTGACTTTTGTATTGTTTTTTTTATTCTCTACTTATTGCCCCCCATAAAGGAGAGTATGTAATATCTGTAACTTACCAACTATGTGGCTGACTATTCCCCCAGGAAATGAGATCCAACTGAGGGTCCAGGATTGGTCCACTCCTGGCAGGTTATGCACTCAACAGGGGCAAAAGCCAGATTGTCCCTGGAATGAAATTCCACATTGTTATGTTGATACTGAGCTTGTATTGCTGCTGCCTTAACCACATTAAACAAGCACTAGGAGGCTGGGCGTGGTGGCACAGGCTTGTAATCCCAGTACTTTGGGAGGCAGAAACCGGAGGATCCGGGTTCTGGCCAGCCTCCTCTCTCTCTCTCTCTCTCTCTCTCTCTCTCTCTCTCTACCTAGTGAGGCCCTCCGCAACTTCATGAGACCCGGTTTCAAAATAAAGTATAAAAAAATAGGGCCGGGGGTGTAGCACGGAGGTAGAACACCCCTGGGTTCAATCTCCGGTACCGCAAAAAAAAAAAAAACAAGCACTAGGTAGATAGGAAGTGGGGCTAGTATGATAGTATGACCTCCACAAAATATGTCATCTTATCTACGTGATTACTCAGAGACTACTAAAGCAGATGTCCATTGGTAAGAAGTCACATGGAACTCAAGTATATGCAAATTTCAGCCCATTTTAGAATATCCATTCATAAACCTCTTCCTTATATATTCCTGGAATTAATCTTCCATTCTAATCTTTCTGTACTTCTATATGTCAAGTGATAACATTAGCAAGAGTGTATTAATCAGTTTAGACTCATAATTTTGACTATCCCTTAGTACAAAACCAGTGGATATGACAGCTGACATCATCAGCCCTAGTTAATATCAGCTCTCTGCATTCATGCCCTTTGTCATGTAATGCTACAGTGCCCTCTGTCATGGGTTTGTTAATATTCAAAACTTGGTTCTGTACTGTCATGGGATTCACTTTGGTCAAAGGTATTTTTTATATTTGATGCAACCAATGACTTTCAATGAATGGGAACATTAAAACTTCATTTCTAGCACTTGATCTGTCCCTACTTAGGATGGTCACTGATCTCAGGAGGAACACAAGAGGCACGTGAAGCTGGAGCAACCTCCAGCCACATGAACATGCCAGCTGAAATGAGCGCAAGCCCAGCCTACATCAGATGAACGCGGAAAGTGCTTAAGAAGTGTTGATCAATATCTGGTGCTCCAGAGCTATATATTATCCATCAATTTTATAGTAATTGCTAAAACTAACAGATACAAGAATTTTATAACAATAGAGTATCAATTGAGTATTTATATCAATAGAGTATCAATACAGTATCAATTGAACTGTTCAATGTTCTCCTTAAAAAACAAAGCTTTCTTTACCACTATTCCTCAGGGATTTTCCTATTTCAGACTATTTTGTGGGCATCATTTTCATTACTGACTAGTCTCAGCATATTGTTTAGAACCGAAAGAAAATTATACCAGCAGTGTTTTTTATGATTGTGGCAATAGTCACAAATAACTTCTGAAATCATGCTGAGGATTAAGGAAGAAGCAGCAAGGAAACAGGAGTGGGTGCCACAGACTTACATGCTAGCTATCTACTCATGCAAATAAGTTGGACCTTATTTGACTGGAGTATCCTACATACCATTTCTACTTCATAATACATTGTGGCCAAAGTTATTTCTTGGTGTGTTAGATAATGTCTAGTTCATGGTTTGTAGCTTGATGATATCCTAAAGAGTGGTATGCAGTCTTGTCCAAGTTCATATAGCAAGCCAAAAGCTTTGTCTGAAATAAAAAGTAGTTTTTTATAGAATTTGACTTGGCTTTCCTCCAAAATCCTATGGGTCTGCTCCATGAATTTCCATTTGCAGAGGCTCAGTATACATTCTATATGATAATCCCATTTGTAAAATTAATTTGAGTATCTTTGAGTCTGTCTGTTCATTAGTGCTAAGTGGCATACTACCTCTGAATACAGTCTAAACTGTGCTCTGAGCCTTCAAATCTAGAATAACCAGTAAATAGTTGAGGGTACCACATTAAAACATGTTTTAGGCAGTCGTCTAAATCTAAATACCATGAGAATTGTGCATCCTTTATAGAGATAGGGACAGCCAATTATATTTAACTTAGCAGAATATATCCAAAATTGTCCTATCCTGTGGATATCCAGAAATTTCATTGAGATGGTAGGCTATATATTTGTGTGTTTTATGTTCAGCTTGCTTATTAGAAAAAAAATGTCTCAGGTCATCACTACCTTTCTGCTCATTAATTAAATTCAATCATCTCCTCACCTTTATTATAATACATACAGTATACTATGATGTGGTTAGTTATCTCTGAATTGTATGATGGTAGAAATCAGAAATATTGATATAGGTCTAAGGCAAGGCATGAAATATGTAGCAAGATGTATATATTAGGGTTCTGCATTGATATAGAGCAAGTAGGAGAAAAGAGAAGAAAAGTGAGGACAGAGAGAGAAAGAAAATGTTATAAGGAATTGGTAGTATGGAGGTGATGAAGTATCATTTTTGAAGGTAAAGAGACCCGAGAATATTCCAGTCTAAATTTGAGGGCCTAACCACTAGCAGAGCTGATGGTATAAACTCCATTGCAAAAGTTAGCAGGTTCAAGTTCCAAGAAGCTGTATCTCAGTTTCAGTCCAAAAGTCAGAAGACAGATGTTCTAACTCAAAACAGTCAGGAAAGATGAGTTCTCTTATTTGCAGGAGGGTCAGCCTTTTTGTTCAATTCAGATCTTCAACTGATTGGATGAAGGCCACTTTCATTAGGGAGGTCAATCTGCTTTACTTGGTCTACCAATTCAAATAATCTCATCTGAAACACTGTCACAGAAACACTGTTATAGTTAGATATAGAATGTTCCCTAAAGAGCTCATTTATTAATATTTGAGGTTGATGGAATTAAGGCATGAGAGTTGTAATCTCAGCAGTTGTAATGGATTTATCTGAGTGGTGGCCTAGGCCTGTAGACTGCGGCTGGAGAATGTGGATCCTTGGAGGTGTGGTTTTGGGATTATAAATGGTTCCTCCTCCCCCTGCTTGCTCTCTTGCTTCCAGCCTCCATGATGTGAGGATCACAGCCCATGTGCTCTCCTTTTCTCCACTTTTCTGCCACCATGCCCTGAGATCCACAGTCCTTGGCGTCACATGCACTGAACCCTGAAACCATGAGCTAATAAATCTTCCTTCCTCTAAGTTATATGGTCAAGTCTTCAGATTACAACTTTGAAAATGCTGATGAATATAAACACCCAGAATAATGTTTGACCAAACATCTAGGCACCTATAGCCTAGTGAAGTTGATACACAAAATTTACCATCACATACGGTTTCTACACGGTCAAATCCACTGTTTTGGTGATAGTTGAGAACTGCTATGAAGCATTGGTCTTCAATAAAGGTGATGTTTCCCCTAAATGGACATTTTTAAATGCCTGGATTCAATTTGTTTGTTAAAACTAGGAGGGATTCTACAGGCATCTGGTACTAGAGGCTAAAGATGCTGCTAAAAATTCACAGGAAAGTCCCCTCATACACACACACACACACAAACACACACTCACTCAAAATAACTCAGCTCAAAATGTCAAGAGTATTGAGTCAACACTCCCTGATATGGCCGGGCATGGTGGCGCACGCTTGTAATCCCAGTAATTTGGGAGGCAGAGACCGGAGGATCCAGGTTCGCGGCCAGCCTCAGCTCTCTCTCTCTCTCTCTCTCCCTGTCTCTCTCTCTCTCTCTCTCTCTCTTTCTCTCCTTAGTGAGGCCCTCCACAACTTTGTGAGACCCGGTTTCAAAATAAAGTATAAAAAATAGGGCCGGGGGCGGAGCACGGAGGTAGAACGCCCCTGCATTCAACCCCCAGTACCGCAAAAAAAAAAAAAAGACTCCCTGATATGGAGGTATGTCAGAGAATTTCTTAAGTCTGTGCAGGTGTATTCCATTAAATATACTGAGAAGTCCTATTTGTTTTTAAATTTTAAATTAAATTTATTTTAAACTGATACATAAAAACATAAAATTATATGTATTAATGAGGTACCATGTGATGTTTCATACATGTATACATTGTGTAATGTGTAAATCAAATATATCCATCTCCTAAATATATATACATATATATTCATAAGTATATATATATGTATGTATATATATATATATATATACATACCATCTAGAACATTAGCTGCAATTAAAGTAATCTCTGATTAAGTTTATGATAATCTTCAACAATTCTCCAAGTACAATCTGCCTTCTCCGGAGCTCAAAAAAAACCAAATCAACATGAACATGATAGGAATCACAGCTCCTATGCTATTCGTTTGATCCATAGTTTTAGTAAGGAGAAGGAAAGCTCTAGGAATTTGATTGTACCTACCATGGTAACCCTCAAAACTATCACCCCTGTGTGCTATTTATTGTATCTATCTTCTATTCAGAAATGTGGGAAATAGCCATGCAGTCACACTGCCAATACAATGTATTTACTCTCCTTTGAATTTGGTACAAAATACTTTTTCTTATAAGATCACTAGAAACCCCTATTTTGGCTAGTGGACCTCACTATTATTAGGGAGTCCTCAATTACTATATTTAATTTATAGCCAGTATACTTATTTCTCTTCCGTGTTATTTTCCTATGAGAGATCCACAGTTGGCTTTTGTTGAGTCTATTAAAATTTTTATATTCAAACATTGGCATAAAATTTACCTTGTTTTAGAGAAACTCAACAATTGATAAAATCTCATTATAAGAATAATATGAGTTTTTTCTGTCACCATAAGCCTAACTCAGACAATCAAATCTCCCTCCAGGAAGGAAGAAAACAAAATCTGAGGCTTATACACAGAGAATGCAGGAAAGAATCAGACTATTGACCAAAAGTAACATCTAATTTTGTCATGGTCCATTTGGCAAAAACATTAGAAATGACAAGAGAGAATGTATCTGAATATTTCTAAAATTCTTTGAGTGGAACAGAAGGTAATCTTGTTGTAATGGTATAAGGTCATTCCTGTTACTACATTTTAATACTTTTGAACAAATATGAAAGGATTATTTCAGAAAATATGATTTTAGGAAAGCCCAGTAATTGATTTTAAAGAGTCTCTGTTAGGTTATACAAACTTTTTATGAGTGGCTCTTCCATCATCCTCAGAAAAAGGACTAAAAAGAAGAGTTAAAAATATTAAAGTAAGTGTCAACTTTGTAAAGAATCTGCTTAATTTTTTCTGGCTTTTACAGTAGCCAAAGAAATCAGAGAACAAAGAGTATTCATCACTATAGGAAAAAGTCAACTGTTACTAAGCTTTAATTCCCTTTCTTTCATTTAAAAAGTATTATTTTCAGTGATCCCCCTCTAATCATCAATAATATTGGGCACAATTTTTTATTATTTTTATTCATAGGAGAATTGAGCTTTCTACAAACAAAGTAAATGTGCTATCATAAGGCAAACTAAAATAGCATCTATTAAAGAACCAAAATGGAATGCAGTCATCATTTTGTGAACTAAAGAGTCACAAAGCTACCAGACATTTGAAGAAGATAAAACCTTCCTCCTTTCCCTGCCTCTTTTGTGTCATTTTTCTATGCAGAAATCAGCAGTGCAGACTACAATCAATTGTTCTGAGAACTAAGTCTAGTCTGACAGCTACCACATTACCAGTTGCATCTAATTGCTAATGAAGCCAAACAGAGATCTTCAAAAGTACTCCAGAAAGTGGTCAGCTACAATACTGAAGGTCCAGAGAGGGATAGAGTTGCAAACAGTGATTTTCTTTCATATATGAACAGCAGTAATTCATCAATAGATTACAATATTAGCAGCAATCAGATTAGCTCAGTGAGGGTAATATAAGATGGTTAAGGTTTGGTTCCTGATTTGATCAGCAGAACAAAATAATCAGACACATTAATCAAACATGTTGTATTTACATAGCCCTTCAGGATGGAAATTAGGTATCAAAAATATGAATAGTATTAGATTGCTGAAAAGGATTAGAAAAAGTTACTCTAGGAGAATATTAAGATATCATAGAAAATGTGGGATGTGAGAAAATGGAGATTGTTGCAATAAACAAAGAGAAATGAATAAATCATTATAGGAGTCTAACTAAATGAAGGAGGTTTAAGAGCATTGCATCTATTGGGTTGGCCTCACAAAGGTTTCCATTTCCAAACAGCATACAGGGCTAACCATGTGATGTCAGGATAGACAATGGATGGTACAATGAATAGTCTTCCTGCTTGGTCAGGAAGGGCCTTCAGAATTGATCCAGCTGATGGAATCATGTTGGTCTTGCAGCAGTACACAGGATAGATTAGGGCAGACTGAAAGATCAGTGGAGAGGTGAATATTTCATAAGAAATACTAGCAGATTTCAAAGATAGAATAGGTAATCAAGAACTAATGTTTATGTGAAAGCTGCATGTCTGTAGGAATAGAAGGAATAAAAGAGTCGTATAAATATTTCAAGTAAAATGTATTTGGTAACAGAATGAATCTTGATTATTGTCTCTTAATTAAAACACTCTTAACAAAGGAAAAGAGTGTATCTGAATTGTCTTAGAAAAATATAATGTGTTTAGCATGCCTAGTTTCCAAGTCTTTGCATACTAGTCCCTAAAGTTATAATTGTGGGCAGATTAATTAGACTCTCATTTCCTCATGCTAAAACAGCATAACACTAATTTTTGCAAAAAATTAAAAAGTTATGTAAGGTACATAAATTGAAACCCTGAACATAGCAAACACACAGGAAATGCTAGCTTATATAATTATGGTTTTTAAAAAGCTCATTTCATATAGAAATCCAAATTTATTTTTGGAATTTTTAGGTTCTCACCTTATTTATCTGAAGTCCCCTTTATTTCTAAGTTTCTCTCTAGCTTCAACATATGAGTGAAAACATATTACTCCTTACTTTCTCTGACTGGCTAATCTTACTTATCATAATATTCTTGAATTCCATCTATTTTCCTGTAAATGACATAATTGTGTTCTTTTATGGCTGAGTAAAATTTCATTGTGTGTATATACCATAATTTCATAGTCCATTCATCTATTAACAGACACCTAGGCTGGCTCCACTGTTTGGCTATTATGAATTGTGCTGCTATAAAAATGGATATGCATGTATTCCCTATAGTATTTTGACTTTGATTCCTTTAGGAAAATCCCTAGGCATGGTATGGCTAGGTCATATGGTGGCTCCATTCTCAGTCTTTCAAGAAACCTTCTCACTGATCTCCCTAGTGGCTATAAGAATTTGTAATCCCACCAAGATTGTATAAGACTTCCTATTTCCACACATCCTCACCAACATTTATTGTTGTTTGTATTCTCCACGATCGCCATTCTAACTGGAATTAGAGGAAATCTCAGTGTCATTTTGATTTGTATTTCCCTGATTGCTAATGGTGTTGAACATTTTTCATATGTTTATGAACATTTTTTGGTCATTTGTATTTCTTCTTTTGAGAATATCTATTCAGATCCATTGCCCCCTTTTTTTGATTGGGTTCTTTTTTTAATGTTAAGTTTTTTAAAGTTCTTTACATATTCTAGATATTAATCCTTTATCAGAGTAGTAGTTCACAGACTTTCTCCCATTCTGTAGGCTCTTGTTTTAGGTTCTTGGTGGTTTCCTTTGCTGCACCGAAGCTTTTTAATCTGATGCCACCACATTTATTAATTTTTGTTTTATTTTCTGAGCCTTGGGTTCTTATTGAGAAAGTCTCTATCAGAGCCTATATGTTGAAGAGTTGGTCCTATGCCTTCGTATACTGGTTGCAGGGTCTCTGGTCTAATTTCAAGATCTTTTATGCATC
Source organism: Glis glis (assembly GCA_004027185.1). NCBI lineage: Eukaryota > Metazoa > Chordata > Mammalia > Rodentia > Gliridae > Glis > Glis glis. The sequence continues at coordinate 37,206 of PVJS01011601.1, read as the reverse complement.
TTGAGCTGACTCCTGTGCAGGGTAAGAGGTTAGAAGAGCTCTGCCTACAATTCAAAGGAAAACATTTTGCAAACATGTTACATCTCATTTATTTTATTTCATATCTTATAGGGCATATTCAAGTAGGCTTTGTTTAAAGTTAAGAAAATTAACATGCAGCATTGATAATTTTAGTATGTTGGTCATGATGTTTCAATGAAATGTTGAGATTGTTGTATTAAACCTTTTATTAAATTATTAATTCCTTTTAAGTTCTCTGTGATAAAATAGGTTTATTAAATATACTTTTTTAAAGGTGGAGGAAAAATAAGTGCCCAAAGTAAAAACAAGTAGGCAACTCTACTAATAGTACAATGTTTTAGAAGGATAAACATCATTTCAGATTACTCTCAGATAACAAAGGGGACATTGGTGTGTCAGTCACCTGGAAAAGAAATAGTTGACCATGATTTGATGACTTTTCAATACAGAGGAAATAAAGATCTATAAAACAAGATGCCTCAGAAGAATGAGGTAGGGTGAATGAAAAAAAGAACAGCAAAATTTCTAGGAATAGCAATGTCAAATAGATACACTTTGGCCAGGCATGGTGGTATATATACTACATGCTTTTTAATTCTCAAGAGATTTTACTTGATTAGGTACAACTACCTTAATATCAGAATTACAATCAAAACCTATAAGACACAATAGGCTTCAAGTGACCCCAAATTTATGTAGGTTTTAGAAAGGATACAGAACAGATCACTCCATAGCATAGCATTCTCATCTAAAGCATCATGAAGGTCTCATGACTCCTAGACACATCTTTAAATGCCTCAGTCTTTAGCATTTCAGATCCTCATAGCCACACAAGATAAATCTATGGCCTCAGCTCAGAAGATCCAATTACAACATCTCTCACCTTTATACCTAGTCAACTATGTAGCCTCAAAAGGTATACATGAGAATGTCCATTCTTTTGTGTTTCTGTAGGTCATCTTAATTAAGGGTTAACTTCTGAGGCTACTTCAAAGTTAGAGGGAAGGCTAGGTAACAAATCAGTTACTTCTTTGCTAGTTCAATTTTCATGTTTCAGGAGCTAGCCAATCATTTATGGGTTTTCCAGGTATGTTTAAGTACATTAGTTAATATAGTCCTGAAGATAAAACTTTTGTAATTTCTTTTATGTAATTCAAGCTAATTATGCCACTTATTATACTCTTAGTTTAAGCAAAATAAGTTTTGAGTATGATGTCTATCATTATTTTAGATTACTTAGATCTCATTGAGGTAAAGGCCAGCTACTACTTTTTTATGGTACTGGGGTTTGAACCCAATGGTGTTCTGCTGCTGAGCTATGCCCCAGCCTTATTTATTTATTTATTTATTTATTTATTTATTTATTATTTGTTAGTTATTTTTGAAACAGGATCTAAGTTACTGAGTGCTGTTCTCATACTCCCCAAGTACTGGAATTACAGGTGTGCACCACCATGCCTGGCTCAGCTACTACTTTTAATAAGTAAAATACACTTATTCTTTCTGAGGTGTGTGTGTGGGGGGGTGGGTGATGTGCATGTGAGTGAAGAAGGAGAAAGAGAATGAGAGATATTTTTTTGAGAACTGACAACCTCTCTGTGAGATCAAGTGAAAGGAATGTTCTAAATTACTCCTGATATTTGAATAATACTAGTCAGATATATTGTAAAATGTCTGTCCCTTGTTTTGCATTTGTCCAATATTTTCTTATGATTACTCCGGATGGTTTGATTTATTCTACTTTTCTTTAGTTTTAAATGCTTGCAAAAGAAGATTAATACTGACCTCAAAAAATGGTTATCCTTATGAAACCAAGAGGTGGTACTTGACCCTTACTTTGAATACAGGCCATGATTCTTCCATTACAGAATGAGCAAAGAGATGAGGAGGTAAGGTGTAGGTGAAGAAAGGAATTAGATGAATTTATCAGCATTTGAACATCTTGAACTTCTTTCTCTTCACTCTCTTTTGGAGATAATCAGAAAGTACCAGAACTGTTGATAATTTAGTATGTGTAAGTACTGTTTACTGATTAACTGTATGCTGTTCTAGAGTGGAAATTTGCAAATTCACTATAGGTAAAAAAATGACTATCTTGTAGGAAGAGTAATAATTTGGCCAAGACCTTCAGTAATCTATACTGATTTTGAACCTAGAAGAACAACAAAAACCAAAAAATATTTTCAGGAGAAAAGAAAAATCTATGAATAATGGTTATAGCAGCTTTAATTGAAAAAAAGAAAGGTAATTATAATGGTATCCCAAATGCTAGGTATTGCTGTTTTGTTTTCCTTTCTTCACTAAAAGAAAGTGTTTTAGTAGATTCATCAATAAATAGACCCCCATTCCCCAAGACAAGCAACACAAGGAGATAGGATAAAGAAAAAATGTTAAAAGTTTCAATGTGGAAATATCTCGAGTTATGGCCAGAAGAAGCATTGGCTACAGAAAGAGCCTGTGTTGGCAAACTGAGGATCAAGACATGGAAAGCCAAGGAACCCCTGGCCAAGAGGAAAGAGAGAGAGAGATCCTGAGGCCTTGGATGAGGGTGGAAAAAGGAATATCTAGGATGGAGAAATCTCTGTGGGTATAGAGTATGACAGAAAACAATCTGTATATCAAAAGACCAAGGGGCATGGAGTCATTTCCACCAGTACAGTGGAAGAGGGAAGAGGGAAGAGGGAAGAGGGAAGAGGGAATTTTGGCCACTCCTTGAGTCATTTTCTTTTCTTTATATCCAGCTGAGAAGGGTGCAGATATAGCTATTCAACTGGTAGGCATTGGTATAGCTATAATGTTTTTTAAAGTGATGTAAAACCTCTATTCTGAATGATAAGTAATGCTTCCCTGGGTCCAAAAGGCACCCACTACCACTTTTGAACTTTTCTCAAGAACATTTCTTCAGCACTATGTATTATGCCCACTCTGATTGTTTGGTTCTAGTATGTGTTGGGTATCATTCTTGGCAGGCCTTTCAAAAAGGATCTGTTCTGTAGAACATTGCCCCTACAGGATTCTTCACCTTTCTCAAAGTCTATTGTCTAATTTAACTCACCATGCTCCTTAATCAGCTTCACCTCTTTGGTGCTAAGTGCCAGCATCCTTCAGACTCTGATCCTCAGGATACTGAGTCCCAGTATCATTGTCCCTGGAATTAATTGATTCAAAACTTTGATTTTTATGTATCTGTTCATCTCAAATTGTGCAAGTGGCCCAACTTTAAATTTGTGAAAATACCAGACATAAGCAATACAAATTATCAAAAGAGCTATGCACATATAAGATATTGGAGTGACATTTAAGTCATCTGATCTGGTCTGATTAATCTTGAAAATATAATTAACTAAACTATAAATCAAGATTTTTTAAAATTATGCTTATCTATATAAATTGGGCTAGGGGAAGTAAATGATTCTCTGAGATAGACCTCTGTGAATCCTAGAGGCTCTAGAGTACTGTGAGCTAATACATCATGGTCTTCAGCTCTAGAAGAGTCAGGCTGATTATGACAAAGATCATTGTTGGAGTCTTTGTAGATAGTATTTATCACAGCATACTGAATATCTCCTGTCATTTGACTGGGATCTCAGTCTCTGTATTTTGACTAGCTTTCAGAATGTTTATATTTTTTTATCTTTTCTCAACCTAAGTTGGATTTCTGGTTGTAAGCTGGGCAGAGAAAAATTACTAGGCAACGGTTCTTTGAACAAGGTCTTCTAGTTTCCCAGTGGTGTTTAGAAAGCAGATCTCTTTTAATCCATGTCCATCCCTGTAATATTGAAAGCTTTCATTGATGGTCCTTATAATGGCCTCTATGTACTGGCTTAGCGGGAAGTCAAAGAACCCACATCAGATAGACAGAACAGCTGTTGGTTAACACTTATTTTTTAGCTGAATGGGATATTCTTCTACCTATTTTATTAAAAGGTAAATACTCCTTGAAAAAGTAAAAAGTAAACACCTCTCTTTTCATTAGGGGCCACCTGCAAAAAAAATCAGATGATTAAGTAAAAACTTTATTGAAGAAAACCAAAGAACCAAAAACAATCTGGCCCACTCTACTTGTTATACTGTCATAGTGTCTTGTTAGCTCTGGGGAAGCTGTTTTTTAAAAGACCAGTGGCAAGATGTTCAGTGAGATTGGAGACTTCATTTGCTAAATTCACCATCAATACAGCATGTTACTCTGTTAAGCCATCTTGCTAAACGACAAATGAGATTCCAGAGGCCAAGGCTTGCTGAGAAAACCACTTCTCACTTTATTTCCTTGTAGTTCAATAAAACAACCAAAGACCCAGTTGGCCTAATTTTTATAATATTGTGGGGGATTTTTCCTGCATAAACCATCTGGCTCCTGACTTAATCATGTCAGACATGTTGAATACAGATTGAATTCTAGTTCTGCTTGATGTTGGGGACTCTCTTCAGTATTTACTTTGGACCAAGTAACAAAATGCCTCCTTGTTTATTCTCAGTATTAAAAATGCCTCCATACTTTTCTGCTTAGCTTTGGCTATAATATTGCCAACTCATTCATTACATAATCAATAACCAAATAAAACTTTACACTAATCAATTTTTCTATCTTTGTGTGTCTTATTCCAATTAAAAAGTACAATTTATATTCATCTCTTCTTTTCAAGTAACCTATAATGATAATCCTATCTAAACTTACTAAAGTTAACTCTGATTTTTATAATATATGAGGATTGTTTTATATAAAAACTATTAATGAGCTTTTAAAATTTATTTTCAGTAAGAATCCAGCTGTCCTCAATGTCAGTGTTTATATATAAAGGCACTGATGACTTGCTTTTTGGCTTCTAACATGAGTACAGGACAAAAATTGATAGGACAGTTTTATCTACTAATTTATATGTAATGTGACTATTTTTAAGCACAAAATTTGATTTAGAGAATTCTTTAGTGTTTATTTTCTGTATATAAAAAGGAAACTTTGGAAGAAACATGATTATTCTTTTGGGACACTGTCGTCACCTTTTCTAAAATTTTATTCTTTCTTCAGGTCTTTATAGAATTAATTAAAGCAAATCTCCTAGGTGCTACAGCACACATAATCTCTAGCTCTGAGTTCTCCTTAGGTACTACACAAAACCACTATCACTGTGGGTCAAAAGAATATCTTGCTTTTTTCTTTTCAATGTTTGGGTTTTATTTATGTTAATTTAATTAACTATCTCTTAATTTCTAAAATTTCCCCTACTCTGGTCACTTTCTTCTTCAGCATGTCAGACTCACACAGGTGGTCAACATTAAATTAAGTTGCTTGATATTTAGCCATGTTGCAAGAAAATTCTGACGAAGAATCTTTTATACAGATTTTATTACCTTTAATTCTCCCCCACCTTTCCATTTTTTTGATGTTTTAAGTCGATTTCAAGTTTGATTATGAAATGTGGATCTTCACCTTTTGAGTTTGGAGCCATGTTACCTTACTGTGACAAGGCTCATTTCATCTATTGTCTCCTCAATAAAATGTTAGCTTTTGTAAAAATTCCTATGGCTGAGAATGAAGTAGCATTGCAAATAGTTAGATATTATTTATCATTGTTTTTTTTAAATTTATTGGTGCATAAAAATTATGCATAATCGTAGGATTTACTCTAATATATTAGTACATGCATATAATATAATCTGGTCAATATCACTGACATCTTTATACACGGTGATGTGGTCAATGAAGTATAAGTGAAGATTAGATTACTAAATTGAGCTCTTTATTCTTTCATAATATAGGCAAGTACAACTATAAATTTCCTTTTGACCACTGCCCTAACTATTCCACCTAAGTTTGGAGATTTTGTCCTTTCACCTGATTCCTAGTTATATACATGAAAGAAATGAAAACTTATATTCACACATAAACATGAAAATTTGGAGACAAATGTTTTAGAAATAGTGTACATAAGAGCCAAAATATAGAAATAGCCCAAATCTCTATCAACTTATTAGTAGATTAAAAACGTGGCATATCCACTCCATAGACTATTATTTAACAATAAATATGAATGAAATACTGATACAACACTGAATAAGCCAGTTGCTCAATCCATATATTTTATGGTTTCACTTATACTTAGAGCCCAGAACAGGAATATCCATCGAGATATAAAGTATATTGTTTACCTGGGGGTAGGGGTGATGACAGAACAGATTTTTTTCCTCAGGGCTATGAAAATGATCTAAAGTAGTGTTTAACATTTATAATACCTAATACTTGTTGCATGGTATTTGTCAAGAATGTTAAGCGTCATTTCAAAAATGTGTAGGAATAAAATATATAAGCATAATATTTAACTATTACAAACTATTATGAATATATTTTAAAACTAATTATTGACTTTTAACATTAATAGATTTTTTGTGAATATTGAGTGACTTGATATAGCTACATTCCTCTAGAAAATGCCTTACTCTTGGTCATGTGCACACAATTCAGAATAACTTCATGAGTTTTTGTTAGTTTGGTTTTTTTACTTGAGCATACTATTTGTCTTGGCAGTACTGAAAAGAATACATAGACCAAAAATTAAAAAGGCACTTCTTTTATATGTGAAAATGAGCATAAATATATTTGATTTATCTTTGCAAACTCTATTTAACTAAGGCCTTTTTCAAGTTTGGCATCAAGGGATTGAATTATTTTCTCTGATGATAACCTTGAGGACCCAGTTTGGCTGTATTAATAAAAACCTCTTCTGGAATGTTCTGCAAGTGCGAAAGTGGCTCATTCCTCACACAGTGAACCTTCCTGTATTTTAGGAGACAATTCTATGCTCTTCTCAGTAGAGCAAGAAGAGAATACATTCATTAATAAGCTATGTTTGTATGTATGCTAGTTTTTCTTGCTTTCTTCTTTTCTCTAGTATAGCATGTTCTCTTTCCCATTAGTTACATTTCATAGCAAAATTAAATCATGTTGTGATTCTATAGACTCAGCCTAGCTCTAAGTAGTCCCCATTCAGTTTTCAAAATATATCTGGACATAACTGAGCACCCCATTTCATGTCTGACTCTGAATTCTAGAGGCTTGTAACTTCTTCTGAAGAGGTGCTTCTGGGATTACGCAGTCTTAACTCTTGCTATCCCACACCCTACGTTTGACCTGTTCTGGATCACACATTTTATTTTAAATTCATATGGGGCTTATCCTCACCTTCTCCTCCATCCTCTACTCATTCTTCTGAACACCATTTTTTTTGTGTGTTTCCAGATCACATTTTTCATTTGCTTATCAATATAAACACAATAAGTTTGTAATTTAATCCATCTAATTTTCCATGATGTACTAAAAAATTTTCCTATGCTCTTTAAAATATGTATTTATTTTTTTAATTTTTCCTAAAAATTGTTAATCTAAAAAAGGTTGATCAGCTTTCAGGATGCTGATCAACAGTATCCCAAAGCAAAAACACATGAGTCCAATCTTCCCATGTGCTTTTTTAGGTTATTATTGTTAAAACCATCAAATTATTAGATTTTAAAAAATCCTCCTTTGAGTTTCAGCTAGTCAAATTGATTTCTGTACTTCACAACCAAAAGATACCCACTCAGTTTCCTATAATAGGTCTAATTTTCACAACACACTGATATGATTATTTTTAAAATTTCAATCATTTTCTTATTCTTGAGAGTTAATGGAGTCACCAAGTAATGTGCATGTGATACTGAGAAGCACACAATTGTCCTTAGATAATGGCTAATTGTAGCATCCTCCCAAACATACTGAATGATAAGCATTCGCTTAAACCTTAAAACAGCAAAATTTACACATCCATTTCTTCCTGAGATTATTATATGGATTTTTTAAAAAAAATCTCATCCTTAATATTGCTGTTAGATATCGCAAAGTGCATGCAAAGTCATCTCAGCCCAGATGCTCTGTGCCTGATGTGGGAAATGGAACCCTTAGACGCTCTCCCTCTCTATTCTCTTTATTTCCTCTGCACTAGTAACAATTAGGAAAGTGGCAGTTGCTTCTATCTATCGCCTCACTGTTCCAGAATTATACTGGACATGGATGATAATGCCCTTCCTATTACCTCTTTATGGAACACACAGCTGAGTTTCAAAGAGAGCAAGGGAAATGTCTATGGAAGCAGCTTGCTGATAATTGGATAATTCAAGAGCTCTAGTAGTGTCCACAAGCAGTTAGAGGTCAGGGTAACTAAGACATGGGTCCCTCTGTGACACAAAAGGAGAAAGAGGAAGAGACGTGGGTACTAACTAAAAAAACAAAATGTGTAGGAATGCTGTCAGGCCAGAAGGGATTTTAATATACAAACAGTGACTGCATGTGTTTGACATATATGGTGACAGTTTGAAAGGCTTTTTACATTCACAACATTTTCATTAAAATTGAACATGTAAAACTAGACATCCTATTACCAGATCATAAAACCAATATATCCTCGATGTTTCTTGAAACAAGATTTTCACAAATTTGCAACTGGAAGAATGCAACCTTGGGAAAGGTTCTGAGGGGCCAATCAAAAATTAATACAAAAATGTACTCAAGGCAAAGATTTTTAACTTAAAAAAATAAAAATTTGTTTTATTCTCTCAAACAACATTACCCTGTATAATTCCTAAGTTTGTATGAATCTAGGCCATAATCATTTATTCTGAATATCTACCATACTCGAATAATAACAAGATATCAAAATTTTAGTTTATAGTAATGTCAGTATATAGAAAGAAACTAATTCTTTTTTAATATGCTTTAAGGAGAAAGAACACTTAATGCAAAAGTCACAAAAAATAACTCAGAATACATTTAAAGCATGTTAGATTCCGAGTCTGTGATGTTAAGCCCATCTCCCTGTAGAGACTTCTTTCCTTTAGAATTCTCTTTCTTATCTTCGTCCAATCTGTCCTGCATCATTGCATCTTTTCTTTCATTCAGTCAATGACATGGTAGTCCTTTAGTTAGCTAGGATATTTCTGTAGATTTCATTAACAAACATCGATATTTAAAACAGGATTTTAGATTAACCAATTATCTTCATGATAAATACTATTTTTCAGTCAATTTTCTTAGTTGAAGTTTTACTCTAAAATTAAATAAAGGCCACATGGAGAATAAAAACTGGCATAATGGCACCATGCACTCATTATCTAAGATTGTGCTTTTGACATTTGCTTTGATGCCAAAGGAAGATACTTCCATAGTAACTATAGAAACCAATTGTACTATGGATTAGAGCCATTTCTATCTATTAGTGATTGCTAAGGAATATATTTGATGCATTGTAATGAACACTAATTATACCAACAATTTCAAATGGTGTACTTCTGTTTGGGCAATCAGATCTGCACGGCAATTTTAACTCTCCTATGCTCCTCAAAGTATTAACTCTCACTAGTTTAATAAGAAACATTGATCAGGCGTTCATAGTGGTCCAGGGACTGAACTAATTGCTATATAACATTAATAGAAATAATTGTGTGTAGAGTTATGAGAAGTATAAAAGACCTATTGAAAATAGAATCTGGATCAGTAAAATTGAATTTAGGGAATTCAAGTAATCATGTCAGAAATTAAGACATTATTTTACTCAGCATACTATCTGTCTTGGCAGCATTGAACAAAATACGTAGATCAAAAATAAAAAGTCACTTTTTTATATGTGAACATGAGCATACAATATATTTGATTTATCTTTATGATAAATATCTTTGATTTATCTTTATGACAAATATCCTTGGCTTATCTTTTTGAATCCTAAAATATTTCCCAGGAGATGGAGACAGTCTTATGAGGAAACTTATGGGCACCACCAGATGACCGGAGATAATTACAAAGGGGTCATTATGCCAAATACCAATATAGATATTTTTAAATCCCATTATTCAGTGCTCTAACACTGATTATATCCCCAGCCTTTTTATTTTATTTTGAGACAGGACTTCACTAAGTTGTCTGGGCTGGCGTTGAACTTGTGATCCTCCTGCCTCTGTCTCCCAAGTAGCTGGGATTTCAAGCATGTGCCACCAGGTCCGGTTCTTGAGCCACTTTTGATAAATATAGTTCAAAGTAAGTTTCACAGTGTTATCAGGGATTATCAGACATGCAAGATGGATGAATAATAATGAGCTACCAAGGTCATGGGGAGTTTTGTTGATACCAAATATTGTGTAGCGACAATGAATGCACAGATAGATATGTTGCAGATATCCTCGGTTTAAGTAGCAGATGTTCAGGTATTTTTACTTTTATTTATTCTATGCTAGAGGTTTTCCCTTGTTCTGGATCTTAAGGTTTTAAAAGGATCTGGTGAATTTTCACTCACTGTTCTCCAAATGAACATTAGGCAAACATTAAAAAAAGTTCTGTCAGGAACAACTGAGTATAGATAAAATTATACTCCCCAACAGGAAGCAATCTATGTGTATCACAACTTAAAAATTGTTTCTTATCCTTGATAGAATCAATGCCTGTACTTAGAATTCAAAATTACCTCCACGTCTTTGAAGAGATGCTTTTTCTCTCTGTTAAAGTTTGACCCAGTTTCCACCTTATTCATGTAGCTGATTCTTTCAGGATTCAGTTAAGTCTTCCTTCACCCATAACATTGTTGCCCATTCCCCAAGTAGCATTTGTTGCCAATTTCCTAGGATACTCTGGAATCCTCTAAATGTTGGTCGTATAGGATTATTCATACATGTGATTATTGGATTACTTGTCTGTCTACCACCCTGACCTTCCGGAGATTCTTAACCAAATAACGTATTTCTTTAACTATAACCAGAATGCTTTTAATTATAACAAATAGAGGGGGGATTGACAAAGAATGAGAATAGATAAATAAGAAAAGGTGTATAATAAACCCAGTAGACTTATTTGTGTATTCGTGTGTGTGTGTGTGTGCGTGTGTGTGTGTGTGTTTGTGTGTGTGTGGCACTGGGGATTGGACCCAGGGGCATTCTACCTCTGAGCTTCACCCCCAGCTCTACTTTATTTTTTATTTTGAAACAGGGTCTCACAAAGTTGTGGAGGGCCTCATGAAGTTGCTGAAAGCTGGCCACAAACCTGTGATCCTCATGTCTCAGCCTCCCCAGTAGACATTTCTGTATAATAAGGGCATAGCAGAACACTCAACTCTACAGATTCTGCCAATATCACTCCTCCTTCCAATTTGCTTCCTCTTGAAATAACACTATTATTCACTCAGTTGTAGAACTTCTTAAGAAGTCTGACTCCATTTTTGATGCTTTCTGACAATTTTTAATACTTCCCCATCCCTTTCCCCTTGTGCTTAACTCTGGGCAAACTGTAAGTCCTTGGTGCCCCCTCATTTGATGTAAGTAGGATATTTGTCCCATGAAAGGAAACCACAACCCCACACCCAACCACAATGAAATGCGGAGCCAGTCTTCCTCCCTGATTTCTCAAGTCTCTTGGGCTTGCTCCAGGGGCCTACTCGGCTCTCTCCAGATACTTCCTTTATGTAAGTGTGAAAGTGTCTCATAACTCTTAGTGTGCGTTCGGTATGTCAGTCTAGACATCCAAAACAATTTTTGAGTAGGAGTCTCTCTTGTAGAGTGTAGAGATTCGCTGCAATAATTTCACAAGTTCTTTTAATTCCCTTTTTCCTCATATACCTTATAAAATCCCCTACCCATAGCTATTAATTTTATCTTCAAATTTGTATTCTTACTCTGTTCCCTTTTCCTGGTTTCACTAGTCTGAGCCATCACCATAATTCTCAGGTCATTCATCACAATCTTTTCATTCCTGCCTCTCAAGAGTTCATTCTCTACACAAGTACTATAGCCATATTTTAGGAAGATAAGTGAGATCCCAGTGTCCCAATGCTAAATATCATCAATTGGCCCTTTTACACATTTAGAATACAATTCTAATGATGTAATACCTATATAAGTTAACTCAGACCCACATATCTCTACTCATCTTCTCCCTCTCTCCTCCTTCCAACTAACCTGCTTTAGCGCACTGGCCATACTCCCTCAGTGCACCAAATTTATTCTCCCCTCAGGATCATTACATATGCTAAATCAGAAGCTTCCTAATGATCTGTATCAATATTCTCTAAAGAAACAGAATGAATAAAATGGATGGTTAGATAGATAATGATAGATAGATGATAGATGATAGATGATAGATAGACAGACAGACAGATAGATAGATAGATACTGAGATTTGCTACTAGGAAATCACATGATTATGGAGGCTTAGAAATACTATATTCTGCTGTCTGAAAACTGGACACTCAAGAGAACTGGTGTCATAGTCTGCTTCTACAACCCTGAAAAAGAAGAGTTTCAATGGTGTAAGTCCTAGTTGAAGGGCAGAAGACATACCTTGTTCTATTCAGGGTCTCAGTGGATTGAGTGATGCCCATACCCATCGATCAGAGCAGTTTGCTTTGCTCAGGCTACTTATTCAAATGTAATTCTCATCCCCAAACACTCATAGACACACTCCCAAAATAATATTTAACCCCAAATCTGGGCAATCCCATAAAGAGTCAAGTTGACACATACATTAAATCATCATATCACCTCTGCATAAACTATTCACTACCAACTTCTACCACCATCCATCCCTTTATCCTGATTTCATTTTTTTTACATTTGTTTGCATCGTATATTCTTTTTTTTCTGTGTTGAATATATAGTCCAGGGGGAACAAATTTTGTGAGTCTTCATCACATGAATATGTCTAGTACACTGAATAATATCTAGGTCATAGTAGACAATCAGTAAAACATTTGTTGATTAAATTAAAAAATTAAAAAGTGTATTACTGTATCTCCAAGCACTTATGCATCTCTCTCTCCCTCTCTCTCTCTCTCTCTCTCTCTCTCTCTCTCACACACACACACACACACACACACACACACATACACACACACTAGATCAAACTAACGGTGTATAGTAAAACTGAATAAATTAAGAAACCTGAATAAAATATGAAAATAGCAAAAGTACAGCCAGAAATATTTATAGAATTGTAGCAAAATGAGTATATAGATAATTGCAACAATTTCAGCCACAGCAGATTCAGTCTTCCTTTTGTCCCTAATTCTAACAGAAGGCAGGATTTATAATATGGCATCAGCTTCTAGCCATCTTCTTCTAGACCATGGGTAATTGAAATGCTACTCTCTTATATATAATTTTCTTCAGTTCCCACTTATATGCAAATTAAACTTCTTATGAAAACTATTATTTTATTGTAAAGATACATGTATATTTAGTCATAAAAATGCTAGCATCTTTTCTACCTGCCCAATTTGCCCTATGAATGTAGGAAAAGCCTCCCCAAAATAGATAGCTATTGACTGACTGATCGCTTATTGATAGTAGACTCTTCATAGTTCACAAAAGGACCTCAGAGAAATATCTCTGAGAGTGATTAGGACTCTGGACTCCTTCGTGTAGCTTCAGGATAAGAGAGGAGCTACACAAGGTTTTTCCCAGTGGTAAGAAGTGCACAGATATCGGAAGCACACCTGGGAAGAGAACTGACTCATTTAGCTTGTAAACATATCACTTTCTCCAGCTAGTGCAGTTATCTACTCAGGCAATCATGGGATTATCCAGAAATCTGAATATATGTGATAAAAGGGAGAATTTATGCTTCTCATATTTTAGTGGGTATGTTTTCTCCCTTTCATTTGCTACTTAAGAAATTTCATTTAGAAAACTCCAGCCTGCCTCAACAGCATTGAAAAGAACAAAATTAGATAATTTCTTGTCCTTTTAAAGAAGGACCATACCCAAAGAAGAAGGAATATGGTAGAAGTGGTAATTTTTATGAATGAATAATTACAAGGTGAAAGACACTGGAACAATCATTATAAAATGTATTGTATAGAAGCAAGAGTTTTGGAATGGATTAGGGCCATATTAAAACTCTGCCTCTCTTGCTTATCAATGTAAATAAGTATGGCAAAATGGTTTACTTTAAAAATCTTCAGTTTCTACATATGCAAAGTAATTGCAACACATCTTGCCTCATTAGATAGTTGTAGGATAAATAAAATAATGCGTACAGTGCTTAGCACAGAGCTTAGAACATGGTAAGAGCTATTCCAAAGGAAGTCATTCCTAATACTAGTGGTTCATATTCCATTAAATATCACTTCTATCTCTTTTAAAATTTTAGAGTTACAAAGGTCTTTGAAATATTTTCTAAAAAAATCAGTTACATATACATAAATACATATAAAGCATATTTCAATATAACCATAATTCTTATGTACCTAAAGTATGTGCTCAGAGAGTCCCATAAATGCTTATCAGCTTACATTTTTTAATATTTACTAGAGAATTACAAAAAACTCAGAATAATTTGTTTCCAGTTATCTTCTCACTAATCTCAATTTTCTTTTGTTTATTTGCTTTGTTTTGCTTTGCTTTAAGTCCTGTGTCTAGCTTCAATAGGTTTGCTGTTTGATTGTATGTAAGACAATCATAGTTACAAAATCTTTGACAAGATTTTTTTGTTTTTTATTTTTTGAAACTTCACCAAAAGAAGAAATTACCTTCATTTTATTCAAAATTCAAGTTAATAATTTTAATTCTCACATTGCATGATTATTACTTTTTATATCTGAGCAAGAGAGAGGACAAAGGGAGAGATCTATAAAGCAAATACTACTACAGTTAAAATGGCTATAGAGGCCATACTGCTTCAAAAACACTGTTTTCAAACACCTGAAAATTGCCTGAAAAACTTGAGTGCCACAGTCATAAAAGATATTAGAAAAAGAGAATAAAGTTAAAAGATCTGAGTTATTGTTCTTGCTTTCCATGCACAAGACATAATAAAACAAGTACGAGCCAGGTTCTGATTGCCGTCTAAGTGCACAACAGCATACAGCATGAACAAACTCAGTGCTGAAGATACATGCTTAGCCTCAACCATCTGCTCCCTCATGAAAGAAACAGGGCATTGTCGATCGATAACTAGTCTACTTTGATCCATGGCCATTTTCCCTGAGTTATGGCAGGATCAAGCCAGCTTTCAGCTTTTGCTCATTCCCTGTTTAAGTACTTGGTACTTGAATACATTTCATTTTAACCTGTGCTCTATAACTTGGGAGATATTTCCTCCAGCATTACTAGGGTATACACTGTTAATAGTCTAATAAATGCAAATATAACAATAAATAATCCTCTTTTAACTTTACCTATCGTCACATTTTTTACTTTTGATCTTTTTAAATGATTGTCCCTCACACTCTGAAATACAGAATTTTAACATAACATTGAATGGTTTTATATCTTATAACCCTATGCATTGTACGAGGTATATATTTCTTTAAATATGAATTCTTTAAACCTTGAAGCTGGAGACTTAGGTAATTTAATTTCTGGAAAGTACTTACTATGTAACTGAGTTGACAATACCATCTACCTCATCAAACCAATCAACTGAGTCAAAAGTACTGAAGGTCCCCCACTAATGACAGACTTAAAGATTTTTTTTACTTCATCATGGTGCAGAAGTAATAAAACTCAGTATAAACTGTACTTTGGGTTTTGAATTGTTATCTTTCCCAGGCAAGTTATATATGACACAATACCATCTTGTGATGCAGGGCAGAGTCAGCAATATTCAGCTCCCAGTCAGTCGTGCAATCATGAAGATCAACAATGTACTATAAAATGCACTGTGCTGCTGTGATGTTCAGTCAATCAGATGGACTATTTGTTTTTTACTTCTCATGCTTTCGACTTATGATGTTTTGGGGGGACAGTATCCCATTGTAAATCAAGAAGCATCTTTAATTTCCTTCCAAACAACACAATTTTATTTTTAAACAAAATAGATTTGCAGTGTCTCTGTGAAATGATCCTATTTTTAATTATAATTTTGAAATAGAAAAATTAATAATAAAGTACCAACCTTTTCCAAATGTTTTACTAAATCTATTATGACAATTCTATGGGTCTCTGCTTTAGGAATAGTGTTTTCCTAATTGTATGTTTGATTGGTCCCTGGAAAGTCCCATACTGGAAAAACACAACATGCCAGGTCTTTTATCTGTAAAATTGGGAGAAAAAAATATGAAAAGAGAGTTGAAAATCAAAGGCTGGTAGAAGAATGCTTAGTCCTATCAAATTTAGAAAATTCTTCCTATGGTGTTGAAGATCTAGAAATTGTTATACATGACCCAAATAATACCTGAAAGTCTTCTTTTTCTTTAACTTGAAGATTATAGCTTGAGTGTTCTACCTTGTTTTTTCTACATTATCTATTAAGATCTTATTTTGATCATGTAAAATGACTGAGGTGTAAAGCATCTGAAGACAGCATGTACATTCTCTGAAGTTTTATAAAAGGGATGAAAGTGAATTCTAAATATATATCTAAATCTAAATTCATTGCCTATCAAAATTATTGACCAAATTGCTCAATAGTTGACTTGTAAGCCAGTATAACAGAAATATTGGTTGCCTATCACATCAACTTCATCTTATCTCTGCTTCCATTCAAGGCTTGGGTAGATAGTACCATGCAGAATTCCCAGGCCACTGCTCACTTCAAGCTGTCAGGGCCTGGCTTCATGTACATAACACCAACTCATTTTTAGCTCTTGAACTCCTACTATAAGGTAGATATTTGTAGGAGCAGGAGTGACTCAGGAATATAGGACAGCAATCAATCAGGGGCAATTCTTGCTAGCAGAAATTGGGAGCTGATTGAAAAGCAAATCACTTTTGGAGATATTCCATGTGCTTCTCAGAAGATCCCAGTTGAAACAAGCCTGTCATCATGAAGACCTCGCTATATGTTCATATTAGCTTTTTCTCTTTTCCCATCTCACTCTCTGCTCCCCAGCTCCTATTCTCTGGGATAATCTAAGCAAACAAACAAACAACATCAAACAAACAAAAAACAAAAGAAAACAATTGCACACAAACCCTTCTCTCAAAGTGCACATTCAGGTGAACACAAACTAAGGCAGTGTTAAGTAAGAGTGACCTAGGGAGCAGACATTGAGGATCTTGGAACTTTCATTCACTGATTAGGCTGCAAAAAAAAAAAAACTCCCCTATAGGTAGGGAGTCAGGTTGTGATAACCACTGGCACAATCATTAAGACTTCCATCTATAGTGTAGTATGTGAAAGTACAAGTGAAGGTTATACTTGCTTCACACATTTAAACAATTTTATATTTCCTGGCTTTGTTAACTGTTTTGATAACTTTGGTGATTACCTTTTTAAACCATTATCTGCTTTTTAAATTTATTTTCAAAATCATTAAAAAGAAAAAAAAAGACAGGATCAGTTTGATCAAGAGTCAACTCAGGAGTGTCCAGGAAAGCCAGAAGTTCTAAGTAACAGTGTTTAAAATGATACATGCCTCAATGTTCTTTGGTAGACTGGGATATTTCAGCCAACTAATGGTTCTGAAAATGGGTTGCTATTGCACTACAACCCTACTCAAGGAGATTCTGAGTTATGAGTGGCATACTTGGTTGCTTTAATTTATACAGAAGAAGGACTAACCACACAGACAAAAATATAGATAAATATCTTGGCAGTAACATATGACTTAATATTTGTTTGGGTCTTTGGAAGTTCTGATGAAATGAAATTGAGGAAGAATATGGATAGATCTGTAAGTATGGACAAAAAAATCATGTTAATGCCTTCCAGAGATCATTCACTATGCATGAAGCAATTAACAGCTAGCCAGGTAGACCACTGGATCTTTAAAGAAAGGATCATTACTTCCCATCCTTATTACGTATGTAGTGGATCCTTTAAAAGAGTATAAATTGCATCAGGGATAAATCTATGCATTGTTTCAAAAGCCTGACTCCACCCAACAAAGGGGATCTCAATAATGATGCTGCTGAATGTCTAAATCTGTCATCAACAGAAATTGACAGTCGCGGCACTTGCCTTTTATATTAAATAATCAAATACACATATATCTAATAATATGATAGATGAGGATGAGTGTTACAAAGAAAACTAAAACAGACTATGAGGATAGGGTGGTGGATGACCTTTTATACAGTAAAATTAAGGATGGCTTTTCCAAGAAAAATTTGGAATACAGTCCTAAAAGAAAATAAGGAACAAGGAATCATGATATCTGGGAAAAGAATACTTCAGGGAATGGGAAATTTCAAGTTCAAAATTCCTGGGGCTAAAGCAAGCTCAGTGTGATGAAATAATGGCCAGGAAGCAAGTGTGGCTGGAATATTTAAGTGAGGAGAAGTATTATTATATGAGTTCGAAGATTTAATACCAGAGGTGTTGAAAAATATTTATAAAATTATGTTAATTAAGTGAAATGAGAAGTAATTTGGGGTAAATAAGAGAAGGGGAATCATAGCACCTAAATGACCATAGTTCTCAGCAATAAGAACCATGCAGGAGGCATTACAATACCTGACTTCAAACAATACTACAGAGCCATAGTTATAAAAACTGCATGGTATTAGCACAAAAGCAGACACATAGACCAATGGAGTACAAGAGAAGATTCAGAAACAAATCCACACACTTACAGCCAATTGATTTTTGACAAAGGAGCCAAAAACATACACTGGAAAAAAAGATAGCCTCTTCAACAAATGGTGTTGGATAAACTGGTTATCCATATGCAGAAAAATGGAAATAAACACCACTTTCTCACCCTGCACCAGAGACAATTCAAGATGGATCAAAGACCTGAAAATTAGACCAGAAACTTTGCATTTATCTGAAGAGGGCATAGGAATAATGCTTCAACATATAGGCATGGGTAAAAACTTCCTCAATAAGATCCCAAAGGCACAAGAAATTAAAATGAGGATTAATACATAGGATTACATTAAACTGAAGAGCTTCCATACAGCAAAGGAAACTATCAAGATCCTCAAAAGAGAACTGACAGAATGGGAGAAGATCTTTGCCAGCTATTCCTCTGATACAGGACTGATATCTAGAATATACAAAGCACTCAAGAAACTCACTGCCAAAAATACAAATAACCCAATCAAAAAATGCACAAGTGAACTAAATAAACACTTCACAAAAGAAGAAATACAAATGGCCAATAAATATAGGAAAAATGTTCAACATTATTAGCAATCAGGGAGATGCAAATCAAAACTACCCTGAGATTTCACCTAACCACAATTAGAATGATGATCATTAAAAACACAACAACAAATGGTGGTGAGGATGTGGAGAAATAGGAACTCTAATACACTGTTGGTGGGATTGCAAATTAGTGCAACCACTTTGGGAAACAGTATGGAGAATCCTCAGGAGAATGGGAATGAACCGACCATATGACCCAGCAATACCATTCCCAGGTATCTACCAGAAAGAATTGAAACCAGACTACCATAGTAATGCATGCATATCTGTGTTTATAGCTGCATAATTCATAATTGCATTAACTATGGAACCAGCCAAGATGTCCATCAACAGATGAATGGATTACAAAACTATGGGATATATACACAATGTAATTCTACTCAGTCATAAAGAAGAACAAAATTATGTCATTTGCAAGGAAATGGATGGAACTGGAGAATATTATGCTAAGTGAGATTAGTCAGTCCCAAAAAGTAAAGGGTCAAATGTTCTCCCGCATATGTGGAAGCTAGGGAGAAATTGGGACACAGGAGGGACTCCAGACAAAGGAGGAGAAACCTTAGTGGAGTGAAGAAGGGGACCCAACTGAGGGAGATGGAAGGGGGAGGAAGACTTGAAGAGGGACACTCCTCAATAGTCATGTTGTACATATACAAACTATCAAAGCTAATCATTGTGTTGAGCATAGGAAGGTGAAGAGAGAGAGGGAGTGGGGTGGGAACTGGGGGAGGGCTCAAAAAGTACTGAGTGCACGTATGCCTCTATCACCCTGAATTCATCAAGATGTATAATTACAATGCACCAATAAAAAAGAAAAAGAATATAAAAAGAAAAATAAAGAAAGGATCTTCCTGTAAGGAGCATCTCTTCTGTGGAATAACATTATTATAGGATGAACATCTCTAATCCAAAAATCTAGAATTCTAAATCCTTCAAACTCTAAGGCTTTTTGAATGCCTATGTGATACCATAAATGTAAAGTTCCACACTGTTAAATTTTGTTTTATGCACAAAATTGTTAAAATTATTGTATAATGTTACCCTCAGGTTCAAGTATATATGAAACCTAAATGAATGTCTTGTTTAGATTTGGGTCTCATCCAAAAGGCATTTCATTATGTATATGCTAATATTGCATCTGAAAAAATCCAAAGTTTAAAACACTTTTGGTCCCAAATATTTTAGATAAGGGATATTCAACCCAGATGCAGGAAGCTACTGTAGAAGTCTCACAGACAGATGATCATGGCTAAAACATTTGTATGTAAAAAACCCGTGAAAGAAAGTGGGCACATTCTAGATATATATATATATATATATTTGTAACACACATAACTATGAACACATTTATAAAAGTTTTTGCTAAATTAGAATGCAAAATTAATTAATTAATTAGGATGGATTCAAAAGTCCCTTTTAACTCTCTGATTTCTTGCTCATGTGTCAAAAATATTAATCAGATAAATTAAACTGTTTTCTATGTTGATATGCTTCTGTATTTTGTTGACTTTTTTTAATGCCAGTCTCTTCATATTACCTCACAAGGAAATGTGGGAAAGGATGACCTGTTTAAAGCTTCCAGGGTGTTGTTTTAAAAACAGAGGGAAAATCTTGCCAACTTTTGGTAGAGATTGCTTTTATGTCATTATTTCAACTGATGCACTTCCAAAAAGCCTGTGCAACCTGATACATCATTGTGGTGTGTGAGATGCCACAGTTGAGATGTGATTCATTTCTACATGGACACATTGTCTTCGACTTTTACAAGAAAGTTTGCTGAAAAAAATGTATTTGACAAAAAGATCAACTTTCTTTCCTCCACGACATTTTTTTATACAAACTTCCATTCACCCGGGACAGCTCATGGTGGGCTCCTCCATCCCAGATCTAGTTTTCCTCTCCCGAGAGCTACACATTTCTGGCTTCTAAAGCCTCTTAGAGACCTCTGCCATCTCGTGCTTTCCCTTGTGTGTTATTCTGGCCCTCCTCTACAGCTGCCACCTACATATTTTTGTATCATTTCATGGTTTAGCAGATGGAGAAATTAAAAAATAATGAATTCATAGAGTTTAACTCATCACAGTAATGAAGTTTCACATAAATGCTCCTTCCACCAAAATACAATATGCTTAGTTGGCACAATGGTTGTGCTATTAAACCTCTGAAGAGGAAGCCAATCCTCTATTCTATATGTACTACCTCCAGAATCCAGATAGCATTTTGCAGTCACTTAACCTATCTTTTCCTCTTTGTTAATTCGAATTGGCTTATATATGTGTTCATAATTATCTAGATGATGCTTTAGATTAAGGTTTGTACCATTCACACAGGCCCAAAGGAATGTGTGTAGGATTGCATGTAATACTGATGGAAAAGTCTTAACTTTTATTAGTGATCAGTTACTCTAGATATCTATTTCATCACAAAATTTTTAAAAAAGAGATCTACAGAGGAATAAAAAATATATAGCATCCAAACTTAATGTTAAATTTATATATGAGAAAAAGCCTATGGAGACAAAAATGACCTGTAGAAGGACAGATGTCTAATTATTGGGAGGGTAGGGACTAGAACCCAAGCCCTATGCCTTTCAAACACACACATTTCATCCATAGTTCCAAAGTTACCAATTTATTAGGATATTCAAAGTCTAGAAAAATAATGGTTTGTCTCTGAAAAAGTATAAAGTTTACAGGAGTAATTAATAGATGAAAACATCTCCAATTTACTACTGGGAAAATATGCATTAAGCAGCATACTTGTAAGTTCTTGAACAATGCACAAAACCAATCAATCCTCTTAATATTAACCTCAAACTTGTATTCATAAATCGTATGTAATTACATTTCCACTGTTTAAATGGGATTTACTTCTGAAGGATAGGCTCAGTTATATATAAGAGCTGACAAAGTGTCTAAAGTCAATAAACTCCTTCAGGCTAACATTGCATCTGCTGGGCAAACTTCAAGTCTTTGCTGAAACTTCAGAGGTGTGAATTATTGCCCAGATGGATAATGATTATTCACTACAGCACTCCCTATAACAAGGTGTCTCTCTGGACAAAACATAAATATTAATAAAGGCTTTTGTTCTGGAATCAGTGCTAACATCAGAGGAATATGAAGACTCCAGATCACTGTAGTGGAGCTAGCCTAAGGGGAAACAGAAATACCTAGGCTATGATGGATCACCTTAGCAATCATGAAGGGAGATAACAAATCTCAGGAACCAAGTAAGCAGGGTCTACTAAGAACAGAAACATACCTAGGACAATAGGAAAAACAGGGATATTTGCTTTGGAAGTGCTACAGAAAGGAGGCATAAAATTAAAGAAATACTGCAAACACATATTTTGGGTAAGACAAAAATAAAGTGGAGAAAGTGAAAACCTATGTTAATTAAAAACTATTCAGAAACCACATCCAGCAAGGCTTCTCTAGCAGCCATATAGAATTCTATACTTCTGTCCCTATTTTTAGTCTAAAGGAGGCACTTATTTCAAAACTTTGACATGGTTGAAAGATAGTATGAAATCTAGCAATAAAGATCTTTGGATTTTCTGTGAGCATATTATTCTTTTCTTCTGTAAATGGAGAGGAATCATTCATATGTTGCCTTGGGAATATGCTAGTTTGATACCTCCTACATTCTTAGAAGGGCCTATTGTTTGAAATAAATGCTGTTTAATTTATGAATAACTTGTCAAGGGGACACTAAAACACCAGACACAACTTAAAATATTCTAAATTATTCCAATGCCTTTCTTTTTAAATCTGAGGAAAGGAAAATGTTAAAATTGGGTTTTTTTTTTCATATGAATATGTCAAAAATCTTTTGGATAATCTGCCCTTTGATGAAAATATTTCAAGAACTCTACATGGTCTCTGTGTCTTTGGTTAAGTGGACAATCAGAATAGTTTAATGTAGAAAATCATTAAAATATGTGTGAAATGTTCTCTAAATATATCCAATATGTATACCATGATCTAAATACAAAATACAGGCCCTAATTATAACATGGTAATATACAAGGAAGTGTGGTGCACCACCTTCGGATCTGCATTACATTCCCGTACCCTGCGTCCACACCGTTTTACCTCCTGTGTTGAATGTAAGTCATCAGTGTGAGATCAGTCAGATCCTGATTTTATATGAATGAATTTTCTGGCTACTAGGAAAACATTGAAAAAATTCTCGAAACATTTTTCATTCAAACATTTGGATTATCATTTTAAAAATTTTTGTTTAATTGATAAACACTTTTGTAAAAAACAGACTACTAGTTGTTAGAATTGTTAATAATGCTAGACTTAGCCCGGCCTGATGGTGCATGCCTGTAATCCCAGTACTTTGGAGGCTGAGACAGGAGGATCACAGGTTCAAAGTCAGCCTTAGCAACTTAGTGAGACCCTATTCCCAAATAAAAAATGAAAATTGGGACTGGGAGTGTAGCTCAGAGGTAGATTTTCCCTAGGTTCAATCCTCAGCATGACAATAATAATAATAACAACAACAACAACAGCAACGTTAGACTTATAGCAAGTGAATTCAATGCTGTTTAAAAAATGAAACTTTAGTGTAACTTTAAAAAAAAGTATCTCCATTAACCGTAAGGCATTAATAGTCAAGCAGTTAGTTTATTGGTGAGAAAAAGAAAGTTCTTAAAAAGTAAATGGGCAGTTACATCATAGGCACTAGATAAAAGAAGATTCCATGTCTGGAATCACTGGCTAATGGGTTGGAATGCATCATAGTTTCCAGGCCACAATATCAAGCAAGTAAAAACAGGAGCATCAATCAATAAAAACATAGTCCCAAGAATAAGAAATGAATAAGAATAAGGCATATTCCTCTGGCTAAAGCTTTTCTACTAAGTTGTAAACCTAGCCTAGTCTCAGATACCTCCCAGAGAATTCTGGGGTTTCTCGGGATACATTTCCACTGTGCTCACTGGAGAACTCCTAGTGGAATCCAGGCAACAAACTACCTCCCTCCAACCCTGTCCCATATTTCCCTGGAAAATCCCATTAATCCCTTCTCTTGGGCATCCTGTGGGTACCTGCCAAACTCTTGAGACTGAACATGCTAAATGGTGGAGTGCGCTGGTGTCTGCCTTGGGGTTTTATTTCACTTGCTGCCAAAGCAGCTGGCAACACCTTCCGTTGCTGCACACACTGCTGGCACTAATACCATGGTCGCTTTGCACTCTCAGTGTCCCCTGGCGATGTTTGAGCTTTTACACACTTGTTAATTACAGGCCTCAGAAACTCAGCCATGGACCAATGGGGGACCAGAGGAAGGAAGCTCTAAATGACTAAATTCCAATATAAAGTTATTACTTCTCTCTTATGCTGGTCTTCTTTGAAACAAATTTTTGCAGCCTTTTTTTTTCTTAATCAGTATAGTATTTTCCCCAGAAGTTCTGTATTTCTTTCTCTAGAAGTATGTGCATGTGTTAAGAAAGCTTAGACTCAATCAGGAATCTCAGCTCTAAGGAAGAGAAAGGATAAGAACAAAAGCAATATAAACTTTTAGCGATTAGAATTGGTTATGGAAAGAAAAAATTTAAATTGAGAAAGCTATTTTCAGAGAAAAAATTTCACCTGAATAGCCTCTGAAACAAAAGAAGCTTTAAGAATTCTTTAAAAATTGTTCTAGAGATCTTTCCTAAGAGAAACAGGAAAACTACAAAAGCAGAACAAAACAAAAATCTGAACTTGTTTGGATTAAAATTAAATGTATTTAAAACTACATTGAAAGTAAATATTGATCATTTTAAAATAAAATTCTTAATCTCACTTTTCAACTGCTCACAAAGCATTTGCTGGCGACTCCATACTTAACAATATTAAAAGTCAATATTTCTGTTGTATGTGACATTTATTCTGAAAAAAAGCTATTACTCGAAATAATGTTTAAGGCTGATATTTGCAGAATCCCTAGGATGCACCATAAAATAATCATCTTAAGTTTTCTTTCTTATGGTCTCATTAAACTTGCTTATACAGTACTTACCCTTTACTCTCTATGAGAAATTAGAAAAATTCTATGATTTTTTAGTAATTTTTTTAGGAAATACAAATGCAGCCTTAGTAATTAAAATACCAGTCCCAGAAATTAATTAAATCATGAAATGAAGTAAGAACATTCTCCCCTCACTTATCTAAGTTCTGTAAAAGCTGGGCAACCTGCCTTAGGAAAAAGGCTATGGAGCCGGGTGTGGTGACGCACACTTGTAGTCCCAGTACTTGGGAGGCTGAGACCAGAGGATCCAGCTTCGTGGCCAGCCTCAGCTACTTAGTGAGGCCCTCCGCAACTTCGTGAGACCCGGTTTCAAAATAAAGGATTTATCTTTATGGTTTTTATAGTATTAACATAATTTATCAATTTCCACTCATTTTATTATTTCTTTCTTCTACATTTTTTTTCGGTACCGGGGATTGAACCCAGGGGTGTTCTACCTCCGTACTACGCCCCCGGCCCTATTTTTTTATACTTTATTTTGAAACCGGGTCTCACGAAGTTGTGGAGGGCCTCACTAAGTAGAGAGAGAGAGAGAGACAGGGAGAGAGAGAGAGAGAGAGGAGAGAGAGAGAGAGAGAGAGAGAGAGAGAGGAGAGCTGAGACTGGCCGCGAACCCGGATCCTACGGTCTCCGCCTCCCAAAGTACTGGGCTTACAAGCGTGCGCCACCATGCCCGGCTTCTTCTACATTTTTTGAGTTTAACTTGCTCTTCCTTTTCTAGCATGTTAAGGTGAAATATTAGACCATTATTGTTTTTGATAAGCATTTTAACTCTC
This sequence comes from Glis glis, assembly GCA_004027185.1. Lineage (NCBI taxonomy): Eukaryota > Metazoa > Chordata > Mammalia > Rodentia > Gliridae > Glis > Glis glis. The sequence continues at coordinate 11,286 of PVJS01011601.1, read as the reverse complement.
AAGAGTTAAACTTAAAATATTAAACTTAATTATTAAACTTCAAATATATATTGTTTTCTAAATGGTTAGTGTACATGTGTATCCTTCCAAGAAGTTTGCTATATTGTTCTTTTATTGTTATTTGATTTTATTTATTTTCTAATGTACCTTATTATTTCTTATTTGTTCTATCAATTACTTAGAATTATTAAGATTTAGTCTCACATATTTGGATTAATTTACCTTTATTACTTTGACTTCTAATTCAATTAATCTGTGATCAGAAAATATATTCTGTATAATTTAAATACTTTGAAATTCATTTAAACTTATTTTAGAGTATCATATGTTGCCATTTCATTCAGTATACTAGGAAAAATACATTCTAAATTAGCAGGTTGGAGTATTATCTAAGTTAATTTAAGTTGAAAATCAAGACTTCAGAGTTTAATTCTTAAAAATAGAATTTAAATACCAACTGAAAGAGAAAGATAGCAATAACATTAAGTATAAAGTCACACATTTTATCAGCTTAGAGAAAATTGCCCCAAGAAAAATTTGAGAAGATTGAAAATGGACAGATGCACTAATGTCTTAAAAACAGAAAGGAATAGTTGAATATAGAAATTATCGGTATTAACTTAAAATATTTGTTATGAATACTCTTAGGAATTCCAATTAAGTACTAAATAACCAAATAGTTTGGGATCATAAAATATAAGAAAACAAAATCAATCAATGACGTTCTAGTTCAGTTTCCTTTTCTGACAATGTCACAGACCACATAGATAAATAAAAAAGATGTACTTAGTTTTGATTATGTAATGGTTTATTTATTTTAAAGTATAATATCATTTGACTAGAGATTTAGCTCAGTGTTGGAGTGCTTGCCTAGCATGTGTCAAACCCTGAGTTCAATCCCTACCATTGCAAAAAAATAAAAATAAAATAAAATAAAATAAAAGCACACTGTGAGTACATGATCTGGGTTTTAAGAATTGTCCAATCCATGAAGTAGCTATCATGGAACAAACAATGCAGGTAGTTGGGGCTACTTCAGGTGTACCGAGACTCTTCAAGATTTCTATCATTATATTTAGTAGAATAAATGATATTATGCTCATCAGGATTTTATATTATACTAACCTTAAGGCTTTATAATAGGAAGCAACTGTAAAAAATAAATCTTTGAAACTATAATTTAGAATGATTTGAAATGTAAAGAGGTATGAGCAAGTGTAAGATTTTCTTTATTCTCTAACTTTTTTCATATTTTTTTGTTTGTTTGTTTTTTGCAGTCCTGGGGATTGAACCCAGGGGCATTCTACCTCCGAGCTACAGCCTCAGCCCCATTTTTTATTCTTTTATTTTGAAACAGGGTCTCACTAAGTTGCAGAGGGCCTCACTAAGTAGCTGAGGATGGCTGCGAACCCGGATCCTCCGGTCTCTGCCTCCCAAGTACTAGGATTACAAGCATGCACCACCATGCCCAGCGTTCATATTTAAATTGCTATAATACTAAGTGGCCAATAGTATGTTTGTAAGGATTAAGGAAAATAGACTTAATTTTGGCAAATAGAAAGAATTAGTAAACAGTATATATTAGTAGTAGTAGTAGTTATAAATATTGGAGGCACAAATCAAATATCAAATATAGACATTAAAGTAGTCTCCAATAGACAATTAAAATTGCCACTAGTAGGGTCAAAAGGTTTACTTCGAATGAATCAACTTTCTTGATATTTATATCATAACACAGAGTGTTAGCTTTTTTGTTGTTGTGACAGAATACCTGAGATAACAAACTTGAAAGGAAGAGAGATTTAATTTGGCTCATGGTGCCAGTCCATGGTCACCTGTCTATGTTGCTTTGGGCCTATGAGAAAGCAGCACATTGTAGCAGGAGTGCATGGAGGAGGATACCGCTCAGCTCATGGTGGTCAAGAAGCGAAGTGAGAGAGAGGAAGGGTCCAGGGCACCAGTATCCCCTTCAGGGGATGCCCCCTGTTGTGGTTTGAATATAGAATGAGCCCTGGAAAAGTTCACATATTTGCAATGCAAAATATTCAGAGGTGAAATAATTGAACCAGAACTCTAATCCTATCAGTGGTTCTATCAAATCCATTGATAGATTAATGATTTGAATGGACTTGCTGGGTGGTAACATTTGAATGGAATTGGGTGGCATAGGCAGGTAGGGTGTGACTAGAGGAGGTAGGTCCCCGAGGGTCTGGCCCTGGGGACTATATCCATTTGTGGTCCCTTTTCTGTCTCTCTATTCTTCCCAGCTGCCATGAGCTAGTATCTTTCCTCCACCATGCCCTGCTGCCATAATGGTTCTGATTTGGAGCTGGCTGGCTATGGACTGAACCATCTGAAACCCTGAACAAAGTAAACATTTCCTCCTCTAAGTTGTTCTCATCCAGTGTTTTGGTCACAACAATGGAAAAGCTGACTAAATCATTCCTCCAATGACCTAACTTACTTCTATTGGGCACCACTTCCAAAAGGTGGTACCATCATCTCATAGTGTCACAAGCTGATGACCAAAACTTTAGCATGTGAGAGTTTGGGGGAGATTTAAGATCCAAACCATAATATACAGGAAGATGGTAGCCTTCATTTATTGTCATAGAGTCCATAGTAAATTTTATCTTCCTCAACAGTTCTGCACTTGTACACTTCATTGATTTTCTTCACAACCAATGTTATAGGGAATACTGGGGTATCATTCTCATGGGGTTCTATTTTCTGTTTCTGTGATAAATTGAAGATGGACTTAAACTACATCATTCAGGCAAACCTCATCTTCTAATAATTTCACAAATATATGTAGAGCTAAAAAAATTTAACTGGTAACAAACTATACCCAGGTGATAATTGGAAGGTGTTATTCAACACTTTAGCTGAAAATGTACAAATTAGGAGACACAAAGAAATAATCTGCAATACTTGGGTTGTTCAAAAGTCAAGCAAAGGAGAGTCTAGATTATACAACCTATAACAGAAACTCTATATTCTTATGCTACCTGCATCACTGTATACTTATCATTTGTTGCATGTTGTTTCTTCTATAATTTAGCTGAATAATAAATGTCTTGTGACTTAAATAACAAGTTATTGTTTACTTGTCCCAGAGGATTATCAGAAATATTTTTTTTTGTGTGGTACTAGGGATTGGACCCAGGGACATTCTACTTATGAGCTACAGACCTAGCCCTCGTTTTAATTTTTAGTTTGAAACAGGGTGTCTCTAGGTTGCTGAGAGTCTCCCTACATTGCTGGGGCTGGCTTTGAACTTGTGTCTCAGCTTCCGATATACTGGAATTATAGGCATGCACCACCATTCCCAGCTGAAATTTTAGAATTTTTTTTCTTTTTTTTTTTTTGCGGTACCGGGGATTGAACGCAGGGTCATTCTACCTCCACGCTACGCCCCCGGCCCTATTTTTTATACTTTATTCTGAAACCAGGTCTCACGAAGTTGCAGAGGGCCTCACTAAGTAGAGAGAGAGAGAGAGAGAAAGAGAGACAGGGAGAGAGAGAGAGAGAGAGAGAGAGAGAGAGAGACAGGGAGAGACGGAGAGAGAGAGAGAGAGAGAAAGAGATCTGAGGCTGGCCGCGAACCCGGATCCTCTGGTCTCTGCCTCCCAAAGTACTGGGATTACAAGCGTGCGCCACCACACCCGGCTTAGAATTTTTAATAAAATAAACATACTGGTTTACTTACCAAAATATAAAGCAACATACCTCATATATATTTTAATTTAATTTTCATAATACTCATTTTAGACAGAAATATTAGTATTTATTTGAAATTTAAATAAAAATTGTTAAATCTCAATAGGCCCAAAAGAGAATTAAAATTATTTTAAAAATAATTGCCAAAATAATATCATACTTGATACAGCCTCTATGCTCATGAGAATCTCTATGACTCCTCTTGTCACTAAGTACTGGAGTCCAACTTATTCTATTACATCTTTCATGTTATTTTTTAACAGCTTTAATACGAAGATTGTTTTTAAGGTAAATAAATTAGTAAATTTATATTAAAGGAAAAGTTAGTTAACAACTTTGTACCCACACCCATAACAGCTTAGTTTCCATTGTCCAAATTATTTGGAAAGTTCATTTTTAACTCTTAATAGGGTGACCAGTAAAACATCAGGCAACTAATGTTGGGAGGTGAGAATAATGGGAGAGGGAAAGAGGTGAGTAGGGAATAAGAAAACATTTTTTTTTTGTTTACGAGGGAGATAAGAGAATGCTATATTATATTTGTTCATTTTCCAACCATGTGTGCTTGAATAAACAGTTCCAAAGTATTTATTTTGCTTAAATTCTTGCCTTTTCCAAATGTTGTCATTTTTTTGGTGAATGTGAATAGATTTATAAATAAGGAAAATTTGTTGCATGAATTCTCAGCATAAAATAGTGAGCAAATACATTCAAATCTTGTCATTGCTCATAAAGCCTTCAAACTCAGAGGTTTCATTTGCCAAGAAAAGAGGACTGAATGTAATTTCCTTTCAACAATGTAATAAAATGCTTCCTTTCTAGAATATTTCCATTTTGTGTATTGGTGAATGGTGGGTGGGGTCGCATAACATTACTAAATTGCTACCTACTTTTTAGAAAAGTTTTCTTAGGGTAAAGGGTATTTAAAAAGTCAGTCAACAAACAACACTTGTGATGAGTCACTCAGCAGTATTAAACCTGATGTGCCTGCTAGGTTTAATGTTGCATTCACTTCATTTTTGCATTAACTTCAGATCCATTACTGACTTATGGGTCCACAAATATCTTTTTTTTTTGCCAGCATTTATTTGCAAGATTCTTCAGCTTGCACTGAATTTCCTGTGCTGCCTTCCAGTAATGACAGTGTTTCAGCTGTGAGAACTTATTAGAAAATATATGATGCTTGCAGTTTTGCAAAAGTCTATTCCCCCCTGCGGAATAATCTCCATTCTAATTTGACTGTAAAATCCCCATAAATTATTTCAATCTCATTTTAGACTGGGACATATTTCATTGATTGGTAATAGCCTTAAATTACTTTTTATTGTGATTGTAATGTTTTCTTGTCAAATGGCAGGAAACAGTAAATTATAGAGTAATTTAACAGGTGGAAACATACACAAGCAAAAATGGTTAGAAACAATGATAAACCATTAGAACAAATTGTAGCCTGTACAGACCTAATCAGTTCTCCATGTCTGTGATGTAAGAAATCATTCCTTTCTTCCACAATGGTTAATTAATCTGGAATCCTGAACTGGGATACAAAATAAACCCTGTGTGTATTTGGGAAAAATAGAATCATAAAATTAGGATGCAACAAAATATGTTTAGTGGCATTTATTTGGGTTAAGAATGGTTTAATTTTAATACCCGGAACTCCATATTGAAAGCCCAGTACTAAACTTCTGTTAGCTATCAACCGGTAAAGACTTCTTGACCTTAAATGAGCTTTTCCACCCCAAGCTCAGACAAAATGATGTCATCACTGTAAGTGAAAGACAAGTGGGTCTGTACAAGAAGCATAATTGCACTGAGAGTATTGCGAGCATGGGGCTTTCATGGAATTTGTGTGCACACTTCAGATGGAAGCCCTCAGGGATTTCTAGTGGGCTCTAATCGGAAGCGAAAATTTATGAAAATCACTTTCTTTCATCTGAAGGCTGAATCTGCAAAACCTCCCAGTTATTTGAGAGGCACTGTTCTTTAATCAAACATGAGTATGCTATTTCTAAACCCAAATCATATCCACTTCAGTGTCCTTAGACAATCGCCTGACTTTTCCAGAATCCAGTGACATAATTAAAGAAAAATGTCATTTTAGAGATTTTCAACAACCACTTTGTAATATAGATCTGTCTCTTTTGTGAATTTTTAAATTACTAAAATTAAATAATTTGATTAATGACGGGCAATATCTGTGCTTTAAACCACACTTACACAAGGTAAAACCATATTTGGGGTGGCTGTGGAGCACTTAGCTGGAAAGCAGGGAGTGAAATCCTGAGAGGGCCGTGGGCAGCAAGCCTGTGGGCAGCAAGCCCCGGCCTTCTTCCTCCAACCTCGCTGCTCTTGTAAGCCTGATGAGTACATGGAGGATTCCTGAGGTGCCCTCTGGTCCTTTCTCAGTGCTCTGCCAGTTAGCACCTGGTTCCCTTTTATCAAACCTCATCTCTCTAGCAAGCAGCTACTCAACCACACACTTTAGCATTTTTTCTTTGCTTTTTCTCTAGCCAGGCTGAGAATTTTCCAAATCTTCCCATTCTTCTTCCCATTGTCACCAAATCTGAACATAAGAGATTAAAAGTGACCATTAGCTGCCTGGATGCTTTGCTGTTCAGAAAATGCTTCTACCAGCTTTTCATCATTCTTCAATTTGGCTTTTCATAAGGCTGCAAGTCATGAACACAGTTCAGCCGAGCTGTTTGCTATTTCGTAACACAGGACTAGCTCTACTCCTGTGGCCAGTGAGGCCTCCCTCACTTCCATCTGAGACCTCATGGGTGTGGCCTTCACTGTTGACATTTCTATAAGCTTTCAGGCCATGACCAAGTAACCAATCTCTAGGAAGTTCTAGCTCTATCCTGGTCTCCCTATCTCCTGAACTCTCATCCACATGATCAGACTCATCCACAATGATCCACGTAGAGCAATACAGGACTTTTGTAGCATGCCCCTCTAAACGTTTTCAACCTCTGCCTGTTGGGTAGTTCCAAATCTGCCTCCACATTTTCAAGTACTATTATTTCAACCACTCCTCTCTTGGGTATCAATTTCCTATCTTAGTTAGTACTGCTATAACAAAATACCTGTGACTGTGGTCTTTATAAAGAAAAGAGATTTATTTTTTTATATTTATTTATTTATTTATTTATTTATTTATTTATTTATTTATTTGCAGTACTGAGGATTGAACCCAGGGGCATTCTACCTCTGAGCTCCACCCCCAGCCCTAGTTTTTATTCTTTATTTTGAAACAAGGTCTCACTAAGTTGCGGAGGACCTCACTAATAGCTGAGGCTGGCAGCAAACCCGGATCTTCCGGTCTCAGCCTCCCAAGTACTGGGTGGGATTAAAAGTGTGCACCACCACACCCAGTTAGAATAGAGGTTTATATAGCTTGTAGTTTGGAGGCTGAAATTCCAAGATCTGGCAGCTCCCTCAGGTTAGCATCCAGTAAGTCTTTTGGCTACATCACAACATGGCAGATAGCATCACAGCAAGAGTGCAAGCAAGAGGCAGTGAGAGGTCACACGACAAGAAAGGAAGCAAGAGATGGGGGGTAGGCCAAGCTCCCTCTTTATAACAATCCACTCTGTGGGAACTAACTAGGGTCTCATTAGAACTATGTTAATCTTTCCCCAGTGTGGTACCACTAATGTCCAAATCACCTTCCACTAAGCCTCATCTCTTAAAGGTCCTACCACCTCTCACCTTTGCCACACTGAAGACCAGTCTTCCAGCGCATAAATCTTTAGAGGACACACTCAAATCATATTTAAACCATAGCAAGTTGGTTCTTGCATAAACAGATGAGTAAAGAATTTAGAAAATAAAATATAATGATATGCCAAACAGTAAATTACATTTTACTTTGGAAAATATCGAATGATTCTGTGTATGACAGTGTGTGAATTATGTGTGGGAGTGCATTTCTGTATTTGTATATCTTAAAATGCATTTTCAGTTAAATTTAATATTACATTTTTAACAACTAGAATGTAATATACTGTGTTTAAGTTAAAGAAATACACTGTGTTGTTTTCTCAAGGAGGTAATGGATGTGGTAGAAATAATTATGGACTTATGAGCCAAACGTCCTAGATTCACTCTTATTCAAATATGTACTTTTAGATAATTTTTCTCATGAAATCTTTTTTTCTGCATAAATATAAAAGAGGTTGGATAAAACCCATTCTGAGTTATGGCATCAAGATTAAATATCAAGTCTATACCTGCCTTAAATCTGTTCTTAAATAAATAATATCATTAATTGTTTAGTAGAAAGGATACGCTTAATAAATTTTAACCACATTATGTTACTGAATCTAAATTATCAATTGGTAAGATACAACTAACAAAGGGCAAATAAACAATAACAAAAATATTTAAAACAGTCCAATATAGTATGTGTTTTAGTTTCATTACCTTCTACTTGAAAATGTCATTCCTTTCTTCTGAGAGATTTAAAATTTCATATACCTTCAATTTCATTTTAGTAACAAAATAAGCAATGTTTCAACTACTTGTATCTGTCTTTTTTATGGATCCTAAATCACGCTGTGGTTTACTTGTTTCACTAGTAAGGTATATACCTCATTTATTGTTCCACATCTAAATTCTCAGTAACTTTTTTCTTCAATGGCAAATGAATAAATAGTGGGTTTTGTGTGTTTTTAGAAATTTTAAATGTAAATTAAACTGACCAGGATAAATACCAATGATATACATTAGTCAATAAAAGTGGCTTCAATATAAACCTTTAGGACCAAACCGATGGCTGTATAGATGAATGATTACTAAGTTACTGCCATCTGGTCATCTGGCCAGTGACAGATATGTAATGCTCTTAATGGCAAGTTTCATTTCAATTGCAAAGATTATAAAATTTGAAATATTTCACATCTTAGCATGAGTAACATGCGGAATTATTACTGTTGCAGAACACATAATACCTATTGAGTTCTAATTATGTTCCATAAACTCTGTTTGGAACTGCATTGGGTCCTGGGGATAGATAATAAAAAGTAAACACTTTCTCAGACCTAGAGGGACCAATTAAAATTTTAATCATGGTTATAGCAGCATAATATAATCTCTCGTGGAGTTCAAGTCCACCTTCAATTGACTATAGTCCCCTGAAAATGGAGTTACCTACTAGTTTCAAAATTTAAGTCACACTGCTTGCTCTGGCCATAACTCATAGCTCTACTAATGGAAGAGCTTTTCATTTTTTAAGATAACATTTTTAATCAATTTTGGATTCACAGAAAAAACTGAGAGAAAGCTATAGAGATTCCCCATATTTCCTTCTGCCCTCACCTATGCAAAGCTTCTCTCATCAAAATCTTCTACCAGATTATGATTGATGAACCTATGTTGATAAATCATAATTACACAAAGCCAATAGTATATTTTAGAGTTCACTCTTGGTCCTGTGTATCCTGTGGTTTGGACAAATGTGTAATAGTATGTCTCCACTCTCATTGTATTATACAGAGTGTTTTCATTGCCCTAAAATTTCTCTATGAATTACTACCATCTGCTTTATGTACATATGAGAGAATACTAGTGTCAATCTCAGTACCCTGTATGGGGAAGGGGAGGATGGGAAGGGAGCTGGAGGAAAGCCCACCAAGTGCTGTATGCATGTATGTCACTATCAACATGATTTACATTACGATGTGAGACTATAATAAACCAATAAAAGTATATAAAAATAATAAAATTTCTCTATGCTCTGTTTATTCATTATTCCCCAACTCCCAAACATTGGCAATCACTGATTATGTTACTTTCTCGATAGATTTCTTTTTCCAGAATATTATATATATAGTTGAAATCATACAGCATTTAACATTTCCAGATTGTTTTCTCTCAGTAATATGCATCTAAGTTTCCTCCATGTCTTTTGATGGATTGCTAGCTCATTTCTGTGTAGTATTAAACAATACTTCATTATCTGAATGTACTACAATGTATCCATTAACTTAAATAAGGACATGTTGACTGCTTCTAAGATTTGGCAACTCGAAGTAAAGCTGCTATAAATATCATGTGCAGGTTTTTTAAGATATAAATTTATAATTCTTTTGAATGCTTAAGAATGAGATTACTGGATGACACATTAAAAGTTTGTCTATTTTGGTAAGAAATTGCCACACCGTCTTCCAAAGTAGCTACACCATTTTATATTTCAACTAGCAGTGAATGACAGTTGCTTTTGATCTACATCCTCACCAGCACTTGGTGTTTTCAGTGTTTAAGATTTTAGCTGGGTGTGGTGGTGCACACCTGTAATCCCAGTACTTGGGAGGCTGAGACAGGAAGATCACAAGTTTGTGGTGAGACTCTCACCATCCTAGTGAGATCCCGTTTCAAAATAAAAATAAAAAATAGGGTTGGGGGTGTAGCTCAGACATAGAATGCCCCTGAGTTCAATCCCCAGTAACACACACACACACACACACACACACACACACACACACATACAATAGCCACACTATTAGGTGTAGAGAGGCATTCCATTATTGTATTAATTTGAATTCCTCTCATGTCACATGATGTGCAACATCTTTTACCCCCAGCCCTATTTTTATTTAATTATTTTTTCATTTTGAATCAAGTTCTCCCTAGGTTTCTTAGGGCCTCACTAAGTTGCTGAGGCTGGAATTCAACCTGCAATCTTCCCATATCAGCCTCCCAAGTATTGGGATTACAGACATGAACCACCATACCTGGCTTTATTTGAATCTTAAAGTCTTAAAAGTCTTCAACTTTTTTCTTCTCCTTCAATATTGTGATGAGTATTCTAGATTTTACATCACCAAGTAAATGTTAGAATCAGATTGCCTACATCTTTAAAATAATTTGCTGGGCTTTTGTTTGCCATTACATTGAATCTATAGATCAGATTGGGAAGAACTGGTATCTTTATAATATTTAGTCCTCTTATCCATGAACATGCAATATATTTACATATATTTAGTTCTTTTCTTTTGTTCATTAGAGTTGTTATTTTCTTCATATAGATTTTGTGTGTATTTTGTTAGATGAACACCTGTGTATTTCATTTTTAGAGGTGCTTACGTAAAGGATATTATGTTTTTAATGTCAAATTCAACTTATTCTCTGCTGGTATATGATAACCTTTCGTTCTGCAACCTTGCTATATTCATTTTTGGTTGTTGTTTTTGTTGTTGATTCTTTCCTATTTTCTACATAATCATGTCATCTTCAAAGACAATTTTATTTCTTTTCAATCTATATAACTTCTATTTTATCATTTTAGCCAGAATTTCTAGTACAATGTTGAGTAGTGATGACAGAAAATATACTTTCCTTGTATCCGATTTTAGTGAGAAAACCTCAAAGTTCTCATGAATAAGCATGATGCTACATATTCTTTATCCAGTTTAGGAAGTTCCCCTCTATTCCTAGTTTATTGAGAATTCTTATACATGAGCATTAAAGTTTGTCATTTTTTCTGCATCTGTTGATATAATAATGTGTTTTGGGGACCTGTTGATATGATGGATTACATTAATTGATTTTTAAATATTAAAC
>PVJS01011600.1:0-45437 GCA_004027185.1 Glis glis | reverse complement strand
GGGATTGAACCCAGGGGTGTTCTACCTCCGAGCTATACTCCCGGCCCTATTTTTTATCCTTTATTTTGAAACTGGGTCTCACGAAGTTGCGGAGGGCCTCACTAAGTAGCTGAGCCTGGCCGCGAACCCAGATCCTCCAGTCTCAGCCTCCCAAGTACTGGGATTACAAGCATGTGCCACCACACCCGGCTTTATTCTTTATTTTGAAACAGGGTCTCACTAAATTGCAGAGGGCCTTACTAAGTAGCTGAGGCTGGCCGTGAACCCAGATCCTCCAGTCTCAGCCTCCCAAGTACTGGGATTGCAAGCATGCGCCACCACGCCCGGCTCCCTGTTTCAAAATAAAGAATAAAAAATAGGGTTGGGGGTGTAGCTCGGAGGTAGAATGCCCCTGTGTTCAATCCCCAGTACCGCAAAAAAATGTATGTAAATAAATAAACAAAATAAAACCAAAAAAATATAAAAGGGCTGGGGGTGTAGTTCAGAGGTAGAGTAGCACTCCTGGGTTCAATCCAGTATCACCACCCAAAAAGAAAAAAGAAAAAAAGAAAGAAAAGCCTGTAATTCTAGTACTTGGGAGACAGGAGGACTACAGGTTTGAGTGCAGCTTTAGCAACTTAGTGAAACCCTCAGCAACCTACTGAGACCCTGCCTCAAAATAAAAAGGGCTGGGGGTGTAGCTTGGAGGTACAATGCCTCTGGGTTCAATCCCCAACACAAGAAAAAAAAAAGCCACAGCTTTCCTCGTGGAGGTGCTTGCCTTTGCTCCTGCCACAATAGCTGAGGAGGGGAAAGTGGCCCGTTTCCACCTCATGGTGGTTTTAATTTGGGGGATAACTACTTTATTGAGATGTATTTCTCATACTGAATAGCCCACCCATTTACAGCGAACAATTTAGGGTTTTCATATATTCACAGAGATGTATAGACATCACTACTATCAATTTTAGAATGTCCCCATCACCCCCAAAGAAACTCCATGCTCATTAGCTGTTTCCCCTTCCCCGGCCTGTGGCGAGCTCAGGTCTGCTTCCTGCCTCCATGAATTTGCCCGTTGGTATGTTTCACTCAAGTGGAACCACATAACACGTGGCCTTTTGTGTCCGGCCTTCACCAAGCAGTGTATTTTCGTGGTCCATCCCTGCTCTAGCAGCTGTCAGCACCTCAGCCCTTTTCATGGGTGGATGACGTCCCCTCGCACGGGCGGTCCACACTGGTCTGTTGATGTAGGTTGTTTCCTCCTTTGGGCTCTTAGGAATGCTGCTGCTACACGGTTGTACAGGTGTTCATGAGGGCACATGTTCTTGTTTCTCTGGGGTGCGCACCTAGGTGTGGAATTGCGGGGTTACCTGTTAAGTCAGCCCTTGATGTTTGCCAGGCTGCCGGGCTGTTCTGTGACAGAGCTGTACTGTTTCGTGTCCCCGCCAGCCACACGTGAGCTTCTGATTTCTCCACCAAAGAGAGGATCACCGTCCACAGCCCTGGCTGTTTCTAAGCCTGCCTTTGAGATGGAGTATCTCATCGTGTTGCCATGCTGCTCTTGAACTTGCTCATCCCTCATGTCCCCTCTCGTCCCACATGTCTCCTCTCGTCCTCTCATCCCCACTTGTCCCCTCTCGTGTCCTCACATCCCCAGGCTGCCATTACCTGGGTGGGCAGCAGCCAGGCTCTTCTCTGGCCACTGTGGCTTGATGGCTGACTTTCAGAGCCTCACAGTGTCACTTAGGTGCACTTGCCAGTGTCAGTGTTGCACAAGACGTAATATTTGAATGTTGGCTTAAAAACTTGTAATTCATAAGATGCTGGGCAGTCAAGTGGGTTTGGTGCTGCTGGTGATGGGTTTTTATTTCTGGCCTGCACCTGTTAAGCAGAGTCTGATGACAGCTAGATAGCCCCTCTTGGCGTCTCATTCATATGAGCCTCGTGCTTCTGCTGTTTGGGAAGGGGCCTGCTGGCCCGTGGCCCCGATGAACTGGGAACCTCCTGTCCTGTAGAGGGAAGGCAAGATGTTCTAGAGTCCTTCCTTGGAAATCCAGTCCTGAGGCCGAAGGACTGGCTACAGGCTTGAGCAGTTTCATGATTGAGACAGACCTGCCCGGGCCGCTTTCATTCCTTGTGTGTGTGGTACTAGGGGTTGAACCCAGGGGCATTCTGCCTCTGAGCTATACCCCTAGCCCATTTTACCTTTTTTTTTTTTTTGCAGTACTGGGGATTGAACCCAGGGGCATTCTACCTCCGAGCTACACCCTCAGCCCTATTTTTTATTCTTTATTTTGAAACAGGGTCTCACTAAATTGCAGAGGGCCTCACTAAGTAGCTGAGACTGGCCGCAAACCCGGATCCTCCCGTCTCAGCCTCCCAAGTACTGGGATTACAAGCGTGCGCCACCACGCCTGGCTCTACTTTATTAAATTCTGAAACACGGTCTTACTAAGTTGTGGAGGGCCTTGCTAAGATGCTGAGGCTGTCTTTGAACCTGCAGCGATCTTCCTGTCTTAGCCTCCCATGTACTGGGATTACATGTGCCACCACGCCTGGATCTTTTTTATTTTTTTATTTTTTTTTGGTGGTACTGGGGATTAAACCCGGGGGCATTCTACCTCCACACTACACCTCCAGCCCTAGTTTTTATTCTTTATTTTTGAAACAGGGTCTCACTAAGTTGCAGAGGGCCTCATTAAATAGCTAAGGCTGACTGCAACCTGGATCCTCCTGTCTCAGCCTCCCAAGTACTGGGATTACAAGCATGTGCCACCATGCCTGGCTCTTTAATTTTTTTCCTTAATTTTTTTGGTGGTACTGGGGATTGAACCCAGGGGTGTTCTACCTCTGAGCTATACCCCCAACCCTTTTTTAAAAAATGTTTGTTTTGAAACAGAGTCTCACTAGGTTGCAGAGAATCTCACTAAGTTGCTGAGGCTGGTCTCAAATCTGTGATCATCCTGTCTCAATCTCCCAAGGACTGAGATAACAGGGGTGTGCCACCATGCCTGGCTCTTATTTATTTAATTTATTTTTATTGTGTTTGGGATCGAACCCTGGGGCATTTTACCTTTGAGCTACATGCCCAACCCTATTTTTTAATTTTTTATTTTGAAACAGGGTCTTACTAAATTGTGGAGGGCCTTGCTGAGGCTGGCCACAAACCTGTAATCCTCCTGTCTCAGCCTCCCAAGTATTGGGATGACAGGCATGCACCACCATGCCCTGCTAAGGGGTCATTTTTCTTTAAAGAACATTAATACCAGGTTTGGTGGTACACACCTGTAATCCCAGGACATGGGAGACTGAAACAGGAGGATCTGAAGTTTGAGGCCAGTGTATGGTAACTTAGCAAGATCCTGTTTCAAAATAAAAAGGGATGGGAAGCATAATTCAGTGGTAAAGTGCCCCTGAATTCAATCTCCAGTAACATACACACATACACACTGAACAATAGTAATGAGTTTTTTTGTTTTTGTTTTGTGGTACTGGGGATTGAACCCAGGGGCATTCTACCTCTGAGCTACACCCCCAGCACTATTTTCTTATTTTTATTTTGAAACAGGGTCTCACTAGGTTAATGAGTCTCACTACTTGCTCGAACCTCGAACCTGTGATCCTCCTGTCTCAGCCTCCCAAGTACTGGGATTATAAGTGCGCGCCACCACCTCCGACTCAGTAATGAGTTTCTAAGCACCCACTGCTCACCTCCCAGGCTCAGAGACCACAAAGGCCCCTCTGGTTCTGAAACAGAGGGGTTGGCCCTGCAACCCCTGTCCTAGCCTTGCTACCCCAGGGTTGCTGGCAGCATTGAGGGCTCTCTCTCCGTCCCCTGGCCTTTCCTGCCACCTGTCCAGGAGGGCCCCAGGCCTTGGCAGGGTGGCTCCCGGTAGATGTCAGTCCTAGTACCTGGGAGTACCCCACCCAGGTCTCCTGCTTCTGTGACCCCCCCTTTGCCTTATAACATCAAGGTCCTCTCTTGGGCACAAGGGACGGGGTTATTGTCCCATTGGAAAGATTTTCCTAATTTATTTTATTTTATTTTTTTGCGGTACTGGGGATTGAACCCAGGTGCCTTTTATCTCCGAGCTACACCCCTGGCCCTATTTTTTATTTTATTTTATTTATTTTAATTAATTAATTAATTTTTTTTTTTGCGGTACCAGGGATTGAATGCAGGGGCATTCTACCTCCGCGCTACACCCCCGGCCCTATTTTTTATACTTTATTTTGAAACCAGGTCTCACGAAGTTGCGGAGGGCCTCACTAAGTAGAGAGAGAAAGGGAGAGAGAGAGAGAGAGAGAGAGAGAGAGCTGAGGCTGGCCGCGAACCCGGATCCTCCGGTCTCTGCCTCCCAAAGTACTGGGATTACAATCATGCGCCACCACGCCTGGCCCGGCCCTATTTTTTATACTTTATTTTGAAACCGGTTCTCATGAAGTTGTGGAGGGCCTAAGTAGCTGAGGCTGGCCGTAAACCCGGATCCTCGGGTCTCCGCCTCCCAAGTACTGGGATTACGAGCGTGCGCCACCACGCCCGGCTCAAATTTTCCTAATTTACTAACTGATGAGACAGACACATGGGGAGATGACCCTGGGGCGGCCGTGGAGAGGGCGTGCATGGGAAGAATGGCAGACACCTCCTGGTCAACTCCCTGGTGGGCTCCTGTCCCTCTGCAGACCAAGCTGTACACCTTGCCTGCCAGCCATGCCATGCGCGTGTACGAGACACTTGTCAGCCACATTCAGCTCCACTACAAGCATAGCTACTCCCTGCCCATCGCCAGCAGCATCCGGCTGCAGGTACGACTGGGTGGCATGGGTGGTCAGTTCCCGGGCCCAGCAGGCTGCTGCAGCCTTGGCAGGTGTGGTGCCCACAAGCTGGAGAGGTGGCAGGTGGCACCCACTGTGAGTGCAGTCTCCCTGGGATCCCTTGGCCTTCCTTTTCCTTCAGTCCCTGTGCTTCTGTGGCTTGTCACTCTGAGTCACACGGGAGCCTGGGATGGGTGCAGAGAAAAGGAAGCACACTGACTTCCAGGGCGGCATGTGACTCTGATACCCCTGGTGCTGCAGAATCCGTCCACGAACTGCAGCAGAGGGCATGGGCTGGGCTGGGCTGGGCTGAACAGAGGTGGAAGTCCTGACCCTCTCAGGGCCTCTGCTCAGTGGGGTGGTACTCTGTTGTTTGGGAGAAGGTGATAGGGCCCTGAGCAGAGCTCTCTTTTTGAAATTTGGGGCTATGTGGTGCTGCCTCAGGGTGGGCCCAGCTGCCATAGGGATGTCTACCCTGTGGATTCCCGTAGGAAATGGGCTTGGGAGTTCAGGTGTGGATGGGCTGCGTGGGTGTGCGTGGGTCCCCAGCTCCCTGGATGGCGCGGTTCTGCTCCCTGCAGGCCTTCGACTTCTTGCTGCTGCTGCGGGCTGACTCGCTACACCGCCTCGGGCTGCCCAACAAGGATGGCGTAGTGAGGTTTAGCCCCTACTGCCTCTGCGACTGTGTGTACGTGCGTCAGTGCCTCTCCCCGGGTCTGTGGGGGGATGTCAGGTTCGTTGGGGTCAGATGGGGAGCTAGGTGCTGTCTGCCCCACAGGGACCTGAGGGACCACCCCAGAAGGGATCCTAGTGGAAGGCCAGGATCAGGAGAGACGGGCTGTTCTGACCTGCAGTGTGGGGTGTGGCCTCACCTGCTTGTCCTCCTTGCTTCCACAGGGAGCCGGAGAGGGGCTCTGAGAAGAAGGCTAGCGGCCCTCATTCGCCTCCCACTGGGCCGCCCGGCCCTGCGCCTGCAGGCCCTGCCGTGCGGCTTGGCCACCTGCCCTACTCCCTGCTCTTCCGCGTCCTGCTGCAGTGTCTGAAGCAGGTGAGATGAGCTCATCATTCAAGCTTGGTCAGGTCAGAGCTGGGATGGGTGTTTCCTGAGGGCCCCAGATTCTTGGAACTTCTTCCCGCTTGTGTTAGAGACCTGGGGAGCTTTGCTTGCTTCCAGGTTTTGCAGCAAGACTCAAATGTGTAGCCAGACAACTGTGACTATAGACCAGCATGCACCTTGCAGGAGGGCACATATGGGCTGTGTGGGCCCAAAGGGGTGCAGTCATGTTTGGTGGGTGCCTGTCAGGCAAGCTGAAGCCAGTCTTGAACAGTAGCAAGGTGCCAGTGGCGGAGCCAGCCAAGCTTGGAAGCAGGTAGGTGTGGTTCCATGCAGCTGGACGTGCCGGGCCGAGACGCAGAGGCAGGGGGCTGAGGCTAGTGAGGGGTGGGCAGTGGGGAGCAGGCTGGTGGGGGTGGGGCAGCACAGGCACTGAAGGCCTTGGGAGACTTCCGGGATTCTCCCGGGCTCCCGTCGCTGGCATGGGGGAGTCTTCAGTCTTAACCTTGGCTCTGGGTGGCTTTTGCTCCCTTCTGGAGGGTGGGCGGAGGCTGCTGCTTGTCTCCCTGTGCTGTGGCCTTGGGCTGGTGTTGGTTCTGTGGACTTTTGACTTGGTGCTTTTCCCCGTCGGCTGTTGTAATAGCTTTTCTGCTGCTACATCTTTGTTTTTCAGAAGTTCAGTTGGTGCTCAGGGTGGGCACCGATGGGGTCCTGTGTACAAAGCGGTAGGCAGACAGTTACTGGGCTGCCATTGGAGGGGGGAGACAGAGCCAGGGATGTGGAAGCCCCCAGTTGGGCCAAGAGAAGGGAGGAGGCTTCAGCCCCCTGCCTGGCCTCCACTCAGCCTGGTCTGTAGAGGGCAACTGCCTCTGTCCAGGCCGGGCTTTAAGCAGCGCCGGCTGCTGCTGTTGAGGGTTGGAGACCTAGGGTGGCAAGTCCTCATGTGCTGAGAGCAAAAGCCTGGAGGCCTCGCAGCTGTCCAGCTGCAAATAGCCTCAGGCACTGACCTCTGTCTTCTTTTTTTGTGTGTGTGGTACTGGGGATTGAACCCAGGGGCATTCTACCTCTAAGCTACACCCCCAGCCTTATTTTATTTTTATTTTGAAACAGGGTCTCACTAGGTTGATGAGAGTCTCACTACTTGCTGAGGCTGTCCTCGAACCTGTGATCCTCTTGTCTCAGCCTCCCAAGTACTGGGATTACAAGCGTTCACCATCACGCCCAGCCTGACCTCTGTCTTCTGTCTCTAGGGACCAGGAGGCCCTGCCCTCATGACCCTCTTCTCTCTAGGAGACTGACTGGAAGGTACTAAAGCTGGTCCTCAGCAAGCTGCCCGAGTCACTGCGCTACAAGGTTCTCATCTTCACCTCCCCATGCAGCGTCGACCAGCTGTCTTCTGCCCTCTGCTCAATGGTAACGCTCACCCAGCGGCCCTGTCCTGACTGACCCCCGCTCTGTCATTCATGGGGGCCTGTTGGGGTGGGGGTGGGGCCACAGTCCAGTCTCTCCTCCACAAGATGGAGCGTCCCTGGCAGGAGTGCGTGACACCTGTGACCTGCAGGTGGGCCTCCGTCTCCTTTGGAGCCTCGACTCCTGTCTGGAGCACAGACCATGCCCCTTAGGTGGGCAGAGACTCCAGGGTGGGCCAGAAATGCACCAGGGACCCCACCCTGCTCCAGATTATGGGTCCTTGGGGCCCCGGGCAAGGGCACATCACTGGATATGCATGTGCTGTCCCCTCTTCCCAGCTGGGGCTCCCATGGCACTCGTATCACATGTCATGAAGTAGGCGCTCTCCACTTCTCTGAAAAGGCAGACCCCTGCCAGGAAGGAAAGTGGGGGCCTCCCTGATTCTTGGCCGCCACGCTTCATCATGGTGTCTCCTTGGTCACTAGCTTTCAGGCCCAAAGACACTGGAGCGGCTCCGAGGCACCCCGGAAGGCTTCTCCAGGACTGACCTGCACTTGGCTGTAGTTCCAGTGCTGACGGCCTTGATCTCTTACCATAACTACTTGGATAAAACCAAACAGGTGTGAGGTGGGAGTGGGAGCATCGTGTACCTGGGAGTTGTCAGCCTGGCCCTGAGCCAGAGGCTGCACCGCCTGCATGGACTGGTGCTGGGTGGGAGCACGGTGACCGGCTGTGCTTCCCGCTGTGGCTACCAGAGCCCAGCCAGTCGGCCCCAAACCACAGGCGTCTGAGGCCCCAGCACTGCCAAGTTCTCTCTGGGAGTCTGTGCTTTAATGAGGACTTTGGGTGTGACCCTCTGTCCTCCCTTCCCAGCACCATCTCCCTTTGAGAAGTGTTCCCTGGCCTATCCTGCTGTGGCTTTGGCATGCGTGGCACCTGCAGTCAGGTGCAGAAGCACATGCCACAGGGCTTTTTCCTGCCACTTGGCGCCACTGCCGTTACTTTCTGTCTCATTTATATCCCCAGCATCTCTCGGTGGGGAAACTTAAGTCTTAGAGGGGTTAGGCGCTTGCTCAAGGTCATGCAGGCACGAGGGTGCTTAGCCTTAGGCTTGGGCTTGTCTCCCCTGAGCTCAAGTTCCTGACCGTAGCACTGTCGGGAGCTAATATAGCTCTCTCCATCCTGCAGGCTCAGTTTGGAGAATACCCCTACCTGGGTTGTGTTCCAGCCCCTCCTATGTGACGGCCTGCTTCCACTAGCACTGCCCCAGAGGGCAGATGGCCATGCTGGGCCCTAAGCATTTCCAAGGGGGGTGCCAGCTGCAGGCAAGCAGAACTATTCCTGGGCCATGGAGCCCCCAGTCGGGGACCAGAGCTGTCACTTTGCCACTGTCTTCATGGAAGACACTGCCTACAGTGGGTGTGGGGCCTGGTGGCCTTGCTATATCAGGTAGTCCTTCCCCTTGGCAACAAGGCCAATCTACCTGGATCTTGGAACCAAGTGGCCATGGATCCAGCATGTCCTGGTTCCAGGTGGGCTGGGGCACCAGGCCCTGTTGGCCAATAGAGTGGGTCAGGAAATACCCGACCAGAGCTGCCCACTGTGTAGTCAACCTGGGTGGGCTCAGCCTCCTGCTGGCTCTGCCACTTAGGGGTTCAGGGACTTTCTTTTTTTTTTTTCTTTTTTGTGGTACTATGGATTGAACCCAGGGACATTCTACCTCTGAGCTACACCCCCAGCCCTATTTTTTTCATTATTTTTTAAATTATTACTTTTTTTTGGTACTGAGGATTCAACCCAGAGACATTCTACCTCTGAGCTACATCCCTTGCCCTATTTTCTATTCTTTATTTTTGAAACAGGGTCCTCACTAAGTTGCAGAGGGCCTCACTAAATAGCTGAGGCTGACCGCAAACCTGGATCCTCTGGTCTCAGCCTCCCAAGTACCAGATTACAAGCGTGTGCCATCATGGCCGGCATTATTTTTTTAATTTTGAAACAGGGTCTCCCTAAGTTGCAGAAGGCCTCTCTAAGTTGCTGAGGCTGGGCTCAAACCTGAGATCCTCCAGTCTCAGCCTCCCAAGTACTAGGATTACAGGCATGCAGTCTGGCATTACATTGTGATGCCAGACTATTCAGGGACCAACTGCCGTGGGGCATCCCAGACTGGGCTGAGGGGAGACGAGGCCTGGGAGTGCTTGGCACACAGTCTGGCCAGCCTGTGGGCAGGGGTGGGCGGGGCCTGAAGCCTCTTGCTTCCTACAGCGTGAGATGGTTTACTGCCTGGAGCAAGGCCTCATCTACCGCTGTGCCAGCCAGTGCGTGGTGGCCCTGGCCATCTGCAGCGTGGAGATGCCCGACATCATGATCAAGGCACTGCCCGTCCTGGTGGTGAAGCTCACGCACATCTCTGCCACGGCCAGCATGGCCGTCCCGCTCCTAGAGTTCCTGTCCAGTGAGTGTGTGGCTCTGCCTGTGTGCGTACATGCTCAAGTGTGTACTGTGCGAGTGTGTGGGGTAGGCCCTTGAGTTTGGGGCTGTGCTTGCCTGCCGTGCTGCTGGCCGCTGCCCTCTCCTGGCTGTTGTAGGCTGGCTTCCCTGGGGCACCTAGGCCTCGGCACCTGCTGCCAGCTGCCTATGTGCTCTCTTCCCCCAGTGTCGGTGGGAACGTCCCCCCAGAGGAACCTCCCTTGCCAGTCTGGGCCCGAACCCTCTGCCCCTGGCACATGCCATGACTTGGGCTCTGGCAACTCATCCCCTCTGCCCATCCCCTTTGGGTGGTGATTTCCAGGAGTTCAGGGCACCTCACCCACCCCTTCATTCCCACCACCTCTTGTGTCTTGCCAGAAGCAGGCCCTTCGGTGTTAAGACACCAGAATAGAGCTGGGTTGGCACTTGATGGGGAGGTCCAGAGAGAAGACAGCTGCCACCCTGCAGGCCACCAGGGACTCTGTCATGTGTTCTTTATTTTGCTTGCTACCCTGGAAAAAAGTAAAAACCATATCTCGTGGGTCATGGGTCATATAAGTGCAGGCCACAGTCTGGGTTTGACCTGGGAACCATGGTTTGTGATCCTCGGAACAGAGAGCCCAGGCTGGGGCTGGCAGGTCCCCTTTGGACCAGAGCAGCCACCCTGGCCTTTGTAAATAAAGCATGGGACCCTTGTGGCATTGCTGGCGGCCACATCTGTCTGCAGGCCGGCCTGGGCTCCCCTCACTACTGTCCTTGCCTCACAGCTCTGGCTAGGCTGCCCCACCTCTACAGAAACTTCGCTGCGGAGCAGTATGCCAGCGTGTTTGCCATCTCCCTGCCATACACCAACCCCTCCAAGTGAGTGTGGCTGCCCCTGCGCTGTGGCCCAGAGCTCTGGGAGCAGAAAGCCAAGGGCCTGAGGCCCCAGCTCCTCTGCTCTGGGCTTCCTGCCCCGGGCTGTTGCCCTCGGTGCCAGGAGGGGGCACCAGCGCCTGCCCTTTCTTCTTGCCTCAGGTTCAATCAGTACATCGTGTGCCTGGCCCATCACGTCATAGCCATGTGGTTCATTAGGTGCCGCCTTCCCTTCCGAAAGGATTTCGTCCCTTATATCACTAAGGTTAGCCTGGGAGCAGGGAGGCCTGTGTCTCTGAGGGCCAGGACCTGTTTGGTTTGTGGCTGGAGCAGGGACTGGGCAGGGGACAGGGAACGGGGATACTTGGGGCTGTGCTCATGTTGCAGAGGGGCTCTACTCAAGGCAGGCGTGAGGGTGAGAGCTGCCACCTTGTCCTGGGCCTGCAGCTCATCCCAGGCCTCCCCACAGCCCCCCTCATGGCTTGTTTCTGCCTCACCCCAGGGCCTGCGCTCCAATGTCCTCCTATCTTTTGACGACACCCCCGAGAAGGACAGCTTCAGAGCACGGAGCACCAGTCTTAATGAGAGGCCCAAAAGGTTTGGGGCCTTCTTGGGGTGTGCTGGTGTTAGGTGGGGTGGGACCTTAGGCTGTGGCCTGTGACCAATGTGGCATGTGCAGGCCTGGGGCTGAGGGTGTGCCGCCGTGCAGGACAGGGCAGAGCCTGAGAGGGCCACTGATGCCCTGTATGCGCCATTCTGGGCCACAGGATGGATTCACTGGGTTGGGAATCCAGCTCCTGGCTGTAGGTGTCTGGGTTTGGGTCTGAATGCACTGAAGGAGCCCAGGGTTGTGTCAGGCAGCTGTGACTCCAGCCTGGGCAGGGGGACCCGTGGACACCCACTCCTCAGCACTGTGCCTCTGGTTAGCCCAGCATCCAGCCAGGGCTGCCCCTCTTCCTCCAGAGCTCGCTCGTCATGGGACACGCTCTTCCTTACCATCACAGCTGCTTGTGCCAAATCTGAAGAGAGGGCTGTGCTAGGCCTCTGTGTTCTTGTTGCACTTCATTGAGCAGCTGCCCGCCTGCCCCCACTCCCTGCCCAGGCTTTCTTGGCTCTCCCTAGGTGGGATACGGCACTTTCCAGTGCGATCTAAGCCGCTCGTTCAAGCCCCGGGGCTGGGGCAGGGGTGTAAGCTCAGCCATCAGTGGCCAGAGCATCCTCTCAGGGGCTTTTGGGCCTCGAGCTAAGAACTGGCCTCTTTTCATAGGGACCCTCAGGGCCTGGCCATCAAGGTCACCGTGCCTCCTGGGTCCCGGAGCTGGGTGGAGCCAGCTTTCTGTGGTGTGGGCGGGGACGCCTGGTCAGCATAGCCTGGAACCTGCCGTGCGGGCGATCCACACGTGTTTAATTTGCACTAATGTCCTTTGTTTTGGTATCATGCGTGAAGCCTCACTTTCTCTTAGTCGCGTTTATATGATGTATTTTTATGCATTTTTGTTTTCTGTCTCTTCCCTGCTAACTATCCTTTGGCATGGTTCTTTTGTTCATCTCACCCGCGGGATCTCTCCATCTTGACCCTGTGGCCTGGGACCTTTCCTCCTCACCCCTCCAATGGCTTGTCCTCCCCTTCCCGGGAGCCGGGCTCTCTGGGGCTTGGGGCTTTCTTCCTCGCCCGGTAGTTTGAGGATAGCCAGAGCCCCCAAACAAGGCCCGAATAACTCTCCACCCGTGAAAGAATTCAAGGAGAGCTCTGCAGCCGAGGCCTTCCGGTGCCGCAGCATCAGTGTGTCTGAACATGTGGTCCGCAGGTAGCGGGGCCGTGTCGGGCGGGGGGCACAGACCCAGGAGCTTGGCCCGTGAGCACCCGGGTGGCAGTGCATGGGGCTGCTTGCATGACCTCATCGCCTGCCTGCACCTTCTTGGCTGGGCTGGAGGAGAGCCTGGTCCTGGGAGCCTGTTGGCGAGGGGCGGAGGGAGAGGTTGCATTCTGCCCTGAGCCCTGGACCAGCATGTCTGGCCACACGGCAACCTTGGAGGCCGCCTGGGAGCCCAGTGAGGGCACTGCCCTGGAAAAGCTGGGAGGCCAGCGGCAGCCTCTGCAGGCTGGCCCCTGCAGGGCAAGGGCTTTTGCAATGAAACAAGTCCCGTGCAGGTCGGGCGGACACTTGCTGTCTCAGTTTGGCCTTGTCACATTGTGCAGAGTGACTTTTTCTTGGGCTTCCTTCTAGAAAAGGTCTGCTTTCCGTTGTAGCTGGAGGGAAACGAGGGGCTTTTGTGTAGGGCTCTGGGGTGGAACCTAGCCTGGGAGGGAGCCAGGTACAGCCACAGTCGGCCATGGTAGCCCAGTCTACACAGTGGAGAGGACACCTGTGCGCTTACCTGGAAGCCTCTTCTTGGCCTCGGCCTCTCACACTCTGAGACCCACTCCTTGTTGATGTCTGGCTTGGGCTCCAGCCTCAGGCTGACCTCTCTTGTCGGGATTTGGTCAGGAGTCAGGGATGGCAGGATACTCAGTCAGGCCCCACCCTCGAGCTCTTTTCTACCAGATTCCTTATCATGAGCAAAATATGGCTAAGGGGCTGTGAAACTGATGTCAGAATTAAACCTGCGTAAGCCCTTTCCCTGTCGCCGGGGTGAATGTGGAGCTCGGCGGTGGCCCTCACTCACCTGGCCTGAGCTGAGGGTAGAAAGCTACACACCAGGCCCAGCCCTTCCGTGTCCTCGACAGGAGGTGCCCTGCGTGCAGAATGCAATCTTGCTCTGTCCCCCAGGGTCTCTGAGTCTGCATGACTAAGCCGTTTTGCTACAACCATGACTAACTCCTATGAGCTCAGGCAGAGGGGACACCTGGCTTGCCAGTCTCTCAAATCTCTGCTCTGACCAGAGGGCCTGGGTCTTTCCCATGAGGATCCGCCTTCTCCCTGGGATGATGTGGTCCACGTGGTTTGCAAAGCTGCGGCTCAATTGGCCGCCACGCCTGGTCCTGATGGGGTCTTTCGGCGCGAGGCCCGCGGCCCTGCATGCACGGAGCTTTGCCCCGGTGGTAGGTGGCTCGGCCGGTCCCCCTGGCACCCTGACCCTGGCCATGGCCTCTCCCTCCAGCAGGATACAGACGTCCCTCACCAGCGCCAGCCTGGGGTCTGCAGATGAGAATTCTATGGCCCAGGCTGACGACAACTTGAAAAATCTCCACTTGGAGCTCACAGAAACATGTCTGGACATGATGGCCCGTTATGTGTTCTCCAACTTCACCGCAGTCCCCAAGAGGTGTGAGCTGCATTCCAGGGTGGGGGGCCGCTGTCCAGCTGTGTCTGTGTCTGCACTCAGTCCACACAGAAGCCTCTAGAGCAGCCATGCAGACTCCTTCCTGTGGGCTGGCCGGGCCACAGCTGCCCTGTGTTCCTGAGGTCATGCTGGCCTTCAGGAGCGGAGATGCCCTACCTGGGAGCCCTGTTGGGGCCAGCTGGAACTTGACCTTTGTGCTTTCAGGTCCCCCGTGGGAGAGTTCCTCCTGGCGGGCGGCAGGACCAAAACCTGGCTGGTTGGGAACAAGCTGGTCACTGTGACGACAAGTGTGGGAGCTGGGACCCGCTCGTTACTGGGCCTGGACTCAGGGGAGCTGCAGGGTGGCCCAGAGTTGAGGTGAATACGCCATCCCTCCTGTGTGCCCCGCTGGCCTGGCGACCCTGGGGCACCCTCCTTTACCCTGTGATGGGCACATCTGTCCTCAGCTCTGACCCTGGCCTGCACGTGAGACAGACGAAGGAGGCACCTGCCAAGCTGGAGTCCCAGGCTGGCCAGCAGGTGTCCCGCGGGGCCCGGGACCGTGTCCGCTCCATGTCAGGTGAGCCTGGGTCCCAGCCACCTCCCTCAGCTGCCTCTGCTGACCCCAGTGTTCAGGAAGGCCCCTTGGAGCTGAGGAATGGTGTAGTCGGCTTTAGGCCTGGCCGCTTCCTGATGACCCTAGGGTGTGGTCCATGTGGCACATCTCAGGCCATGTGGGAGGGGTGGTGCCTGGCCTGAGTGGCGGAGCAAGGCCCTCTGTGACCCCCGGGCCCTGAGCTCCTCTGGCCCTCAGTCCGGACTACCCCAGAGCTTTCTCTACTGTGCTTGAGTGAGCCATAGTCCAACTGGGGCAGCCCTGGGGCCCCTTTTCTATCTGGCCCACTGGGGCCAGTACCCTTCAAGGGCCAGGTCCAGGGGCTGAGCTGCCACGTCTCTGGCCCCCTCTAGGCCAGGCCCTGGGAGGTACTCAGACAGGTGGTAGTCAGCAGCCCTTTCCCCTTCTCCACAGGGGGACATGGCCTTCGAGTTGGTGCCCTGGATGCACCAGCCTCCCACATCCCAGGAGGCCCCGCTTCTCCGGGACCACAGACCACACCAGCTACAAAGCCTGAGAAGGCCTCAGTGAGTGCCCAGCTTCCAGCACCGGAGAAGACGAACCTGGCAGCCTATGTGCCCCTGCTGACCCAGGGCTGGGCAGAGATCTTGGTCCGGAGGCCCACAGGTACCGAGAGGGCAGGGGCCTGTGCTGCCCAGCGCTGCTGCCCATAGTGTGGGACATTACCTGCAGGGCTGTGGACACAGAACAGCAAGCACGGGGCACTGGGGACCTGGCTTTGGAGCCAGGCGAGCTACGGCTGGCCCTAGCTGAGGGGAGGCCACATTAGGCTGCGTATGCTGCCACAGCAAAGCACCAATGGGGCGGACTGAGCTGCAGATTGAGGCTCCAGTCTGGAGGCTGGAGACTGAGACCAGGTGGGCGGGCTGGTTCCTCTGAGGCCGCCCCCCTGGGCTTGCGGACGCTGCCTTTCCTGTGTCCCTGTGTGTCTGTGCTGACTTCTTGTGAGGACACAGTCAAGTTGGCTTAGGACCGACCCAGGCGGGTTGTTTTACCCTGATTTCCTCTCTAAAGACCTGTCTCCACATGCAATGTTCCGAGGGCCTGGCGGTTGGGGTGCAAACATGAATTTTAGAGGGATGTGACTTGGCCCATAACAGGCATTGGGGCCCAAGTCCAGGAGGTGCCCTGGGCACTGTGGGGACCAAGGAGTGGGAAGAAGAGGACACAAGGCACTGGGGCAGTATGGTTGTGCAGGCACCTGCTGCCTGAGCTCTGTCTCAAGCCTGACCTGCCTGGCAGTGCAGATGCTGACTTGGACAGCAGACTGCCTAGTATGCCACATTGAGGACGTCACTGCTGCGTGGGGGCCCAGACCTGCCTGCTCTCCTGCTGCTGGGCGCCTGCGCTTGGGACAGTGCACATGGAGACTGCCCTGGGGGCCCGAGGGGTGGCTGGTTGGAAGTGCTGGCCTGACGGGTGCTGACTGCCCTCCCCAGGGAACACCAGCTGGCTGATGAGCCTGGAGAACCCACTCAGCCCCTTCTCCTCGGACATCAACAACATGCCCCTGCAGGAGCTGTCCAACGCCCTCATGGCTGCCGAGCGCTTCAAGGAGCACCGGGACACAGCCCTGTACAAGTCGCTGTCGGTGCCGGCTGCAGGCACGGCCAAGCCGCCTCCTCTCCCGCGTTCCAACACAGGTGAGCTTGCAGCAGGCCATTGCAGGTCATGGGCTCCTTGTCCGGGGCAGCGTGGTTCCCTCACCCGGTGTCCCACACTGTTGTCCTTACGGGGCTTTGGGGGGACGCCAGTGCTCTGGACGCTGACGTTTGGGAGCAGGCTCCCTTCTGCTGAAGGGACCCTATTCCTTAAAGACAGATACCTGTTGGCCGCCTCTCAGATGCTGCTGGGGATGGCAGAACCCTGCAGAGCCTTAGCTGGCACCCTCCATGGGGGTCCGGTGCCCAGGGCTGCAGGAGGCACCACAGGCAGCCGCATATCCTGCCTGGGCTTGGGTTGGGTGCCTGAGCCTGCCAGCCTGCGTGTTCCCACGTCCCACCCCACCCCAGCTGGGCAGTGTCCTTCCAGGCCACACCCTCCGGCCCTTCCGTGTGGCAGCAGATGGCGCTTAGAGGCTGAGGAGTGGGAGAGCGCCGCCCTCCCTAGGGTCTGCGCGAGCCGCTTGGAGAGCCGGGAGCCCGAGTGCGCTGGCCCGGCCGCCGCTGGCCCTCCCCTCTCTCCTCTCCAGGCCGGGGTCTGCGCCTGTCTCTGCTCGGCCTGTGTAGCCTCTGCTGCTGACGTGGCCGCTTGCGTGGTTCCCTTGCAGTGGCCTCTTTCTCCTCCCTGTACCAGTCCAGCTGCCAAGGACAGCTGCACAGGAGCATTTCCTGGGCAGGTATTCGCGCGTCCCTTTAAGGAAGCGGTGTTTGCTGCAGAGCCACTCCGCCTCATGGGCGCAGTTCTCATCGTCCCTCATCTGGTCATCCCTCCATGACCCCGTCTGAGCCTCTCATCGCCCTCGGGGAGCAGGGTCCTGGCTCGCATGAGGACATCTGTGCAGAAGGCCTTTGCTTTGCCAGTGGGACCCCTCTGACTTGCGCCCCTTTGTGCTGAGCTCTACTCCCGAGCTGTCTGTGGCCTCCCATCCCTTCTTCAGGCCTGAGGAGGGGGCATGGCCCCACACCTCCTGATGCCAGCGTGTGACAGCGCTGGGGTTGAGCCTGGCCCTAGGACTCCGCTCAGCTGGCCTTGCGAACCCACACATTGGACCGCGTCTGCCTTCATCACAGGCTGGCCGAGGTCTCTGCGACCGGCCCCTGACCGGCACCCCCTGGCTGGCAGGTCTGTTCCGCAGGTCCCACCTGTGGACAGCAGCCGGTCAGGAGGGCAGTGCACATGGGGGCGCCCAGGCTGCTTTGGCCTTTGGTTGCTTTCTCACCGCGCCCTGCCCTGGCACTGCACGCGAGATGCTGCTTGGGGGCGCTGGCGCCCTCTCCCTCGCGTGCCCAGCTGCGAGTCTGGCTTGGACTTGAAGGCCAGCCTCTACCCTCAGAGTGGGCTCTGAGTCTATTTGCAGATGGGGATGGTCCCCGTCAGCCTCTTCCTCAGGTCCAAAGTCCTGGAGTAAGCGTGGCCTCGGGGGCTGTTCTCCGGCGCTGTGCCCCCATGCTAAGGCCCATCTCTAGTGGCTCCTTGTCCTGTCCTTGCCTGCCTGCCTTGCTGGAGATGCCGGGGTGGCTTCTAGTGGACACCTGGGTGGGCAGAGCTGGGAGCCCACAGGGGACATTTGTGCAGGGCACGTGGGCCCAGTGTCCTCCCCCGGTCGGCCCCATGGTGGTGGTGGCAGGCACGGCCCTGTCCCCTCTGGTAGGGAAAAGGCTGGTGGCCTGAGGCCACTCGAGTGCCGGGCCCGGCTCAGCCCCAGCAGCCCCGTCTGTGTCTCTCAGACTCCGCTGTGGTTCTGGAGGAGGGAAGTCCCGGCGAGGCCCACGTGCCAGTGGAGCCCCCTGAGCTAGAGGACTTTGAAGCAGTGCTAGCTACAGACAGGCGCTCGCGGTGCCCTGACACTTATAGCAGGGTGAGTGCCAAGGGCAGACCTTGGGTGCTCAGCCCTGAGCCACCAGGAGGGCACGGGGTGAGGGGACACACCCTCCACACTGATTTGCCCTGTGGTCTTGCAAGCCTTTTCCCCTCCTTTCGCATCTAGAAAATGGCTAGCTGTTCTCTCCCACCCCTCCTGTGTGGGCCATCTGGGCCTCCTGCTGTCTGTCCAGGGTGGTCCTCGTTGGGGGCTCCTTTGGTCTGTGGGGTTCTTGGCTCCTCTGCTTGGCATGGACCTGGGGAGGATGGGGACTGTGGCTGGGGGCCGGGAGTGACAGCGGCCCTCTCTGGGTGTCCCTTTGCAGTCGTCCTCAGCTTCCAGCCAGGAGGAGAAGTCCCACCCGGAGGAGCTGACTGCAGGGGGCATCCCCATCGAGCGGGCTGTCTCCTGCGAGGGCGGCCGGCCGGCGGTGGACCTCTCCTTCCATCCCTCACAGCCCCTGAGCAAGTCCAGCTCCTCGCCCGAGCTGCAAAGCCTGCAGGACATCCTTGGGGACCCCGGGGACAAGGCTGATGTCGGCCGGCTGAGTCCTGAGGCCAAGGCCCGGTCCCAGTCAGGGATTCTGGATGGGGAAGGTGCTGCCTGGGCAGCCCCAGGCGAGGAGAGCCGGGGCCCAGCCCCGCCCGAGGGTCCCTTGCCCTCCAGCTCCCCCCGCTCGCCCAGTGGCCTCCGGCCCCGAGGCTACACCATCTCGGACTCAGCCCCCTCACGCAGGGGCAAGAGGGTGGAGAGGGACGCCTTCAAGAGCAGAGCTGCGGCCTCCAATGCTGAGAAAGTGCCAGGCATCAACCCGAGGTGGGCCTCTTCCCTGCTGGCTGCGCCTCCCAGATGCAGCCTGGGGAGTGTGGTGCCTGAGCTGCCCCTGGCACAGCAGGCTCGGGTGGGCCTCATGTCCTGTGGCTGGTGGGAGCCACAGGGCGGGTGGTGCCTTGGGCTCTGGTTCCTCGGCTGTGAGCTGAGCCTGCATCTACCTGCCCTCACCACGCCTCCCCCGCAGCTTCGTGTTCCTGCAGCTCTACCATTCGCCTTTCTTTGGTGACGAGTCCAACAAACCCATCCTGCTGCCCAACGAGGTAGGCCTGTCCTCCCTCCCTGCCTTGGGCAGTGGGTCAGAGCCCAGCCTGTGGGTGGCACCACCCCCTCCCCTGCCTGCCATGGCGTGCCGTTCTGCCTGGGTGGGGACGGGCACCTCTGTGGGGCTGGTGGCCCAGTAGGGCAGACTCTGCCCTGGCTCAGTCGGGCTCTGTGTGGCTGCAGTCCTTCGAGCGGTCGGTGCAGCTGCTGGACCAGATCCCGTCGTACGACACACACAAGATTGCGGTCCTGTATGTGGGAGAAGGCCAGGTGAGGCTGCCAGGGTGGGCCGCTGGCCTCCCTCCTGAGTGGTGGGGACCAGGCCTCTCCCTCCCCTGGGGCTCTGCCTTGTGATCCTGTGCTGGTACTTGCTGACCCTGTGCCAGGCACCATCCCAGGCGCCCCGGCTATAGCCATGAAGCCAGGCAACAGTCCCATGTCCATAGGCAGGTGGGAGGCCAGGGCCAGGGGGACCATGGGTGTGAGTGCGTGAGAGTGGGGAGCCAGCAGGAAGCAGCCGTCGCCCCCGTTGCGGGCCTCAGCCTCAGTTGCAGGCCACACTGTCCTGAGCAAGGTGGGCCCGGGCAGTTCTGGGCCAGTTGTTCGCTGAGGCACCTGTGTGTTGAAAGCAGTTCTCTGGTTGCCATGTGCAGCCTTGTGGGGTCAGTGGTAACGGTCTGGGGAGAGGAGCGGGTGGGTGTGAGCACAGGGCAGCTGAGCAGCGCTACCATTCTGGGTGCCCATTTTTTCTTTTTTTTTGGTGGTACTGGGGCTTGAACCCAGGGCCTCGCACATGCTTAGGCAAGCGCTCTACCAGAGCTGTATCTGCAGCTTTCTGGGTGTGTGGGTGTGTGTGGTACTGGGGACTGAACTCAGGGGTGTTCTACCTCCGAGCTATACCCCCTGACCTTTTTATGTTTTGTTTTGAAACAAGGTCTTGCTAGGTTGTTGAGAGTCTAAGTTGCCAAGGCTGTCCTCAAATCTGTGATCCTCCTGTGTCTGCCTCCCAAGTATTGGGATTACAGTGCGCCACCACACCTGGCTCCCTCTGGTTGTATTTTGAAGACAGCTGAGCCAGGCGTGGTGGCGCACGCTTGTAATCCCAGTACTTGGGAGGCTGAGACAGGAGGATCCGGGTTTGCGGCCAGCTTCAGCTACTTAGTGAGGCCCTCCGCAACTTAGTGAGACCCTGTTTCAAAATAAAGAATAAAAAATAGGGCTAGGGGTGTAGCTCGGAGGTAGAATGCCCCTGGGTTTAATCCCCAGTACTGAAAAAAAAAAAACTCCACAAAGACAGAGCTGACCAAATTTTCTGGCCAACCAAATGTGGGGGTGGGAGAAAGGCAGGAGCCCAGATGACACTGGGGTGTCTGGCTGAGGGAGCTGCCGGCATAAAGTTGGCCTGCACTGAGTGGGGATGGCCTCTGGGACCTTGGCAGCTGGTCCAGGTGGCACCCCACTCCTCTGTCTCTCCCCACAGAGCAGCAGCGAGCTGGCCATCCTGTCCAATGAGCACGGCTCCTACAGGTACACGGAGTTCCTGACAGGCCTGGGCAGGCTCATTGAGCTCAAGGACTGCCAGCCCGACAAGGTGTACCTGGGCGGCCTGGACGTGTGCGGCGAGGATGGCCAGTTCACCTACTGTTGGCACGATGACATCATGCAAGGTATGTGGCAAGGTCTGTTCAATGTGTCCCGAGAGCCCGGGTCACAGTCTGGGCACACAGGCGGCGGTTGGGCTGAGCTGTGCCCTCAGAGCTGCTGGAGGAACCCCAGGGTGCCTGGCTGGCGGGAGGCACAGAGGACGCCTCGCACTGCCCTGCCACCAGCCCCACCTCACCTTCCCCACAGCCGTCTTCCACATTGCTACCCTGATGCCCACCAAGGATGTGGACAAGCACCGCTGTGACAAGAAGCGGCACCTGGGCAATGACTTTGTTTCCATCATCTACAATGACTCCGGCGAGGACTTCAAGCTAGGCACCATCAAGGTGAGTGGGGCCTTGGCCTGCTGGTGCCCAGGCCATGACAGCTCTGCTGCCTTTACCCTTCCTCGCAGGCGGGTCAGAGGCTGGGGCCATCTGGGTTGGTGGCCACTGTGTGTGTCCGAGTGGTGGCCACAAGCACCACTGGGAAGGTGGGTTCCTCTTGTGAGTCTCAACAGAGATGACTGCCCTGTCCACTGGGAAAGGCCATCAGCAAGGCAGTGACAGTCACAGCTCTTAACCTAATTTTTTATGTGTGTGTGGTACCGGGGATTGAACCCCTGGAGCATTCTACTTCTGAGCTATACCCCCAGCCTTTTTGATTTGAAACAGGGTCTCACTAAGTTGCTGAGGGTCTTGCTACATTGCTGAGGCTGTCCTCAAATCTGCGATCCTCCTGTCTCAGCCTCCCAAGTACTGGGATTACAGGCGTGTATCACCTCGCCCTGCTGGCTCTTGACCTTTCTAAGCCTCAGTTTCCTCATCTGTATGATGGAGCTGTGGCCCTTGTAAGGAGTCCCTGAGTTAATGTGCCCCACAGGGTGTGTGGCACCTCATAGGCACTTGGTGGCTGCTTTGAGCAGCTCTTGTCCCCTATAGCCCTCAGCAGTCCTGCTGGGCCCCTCTCATGGGGTCATCATGGTACGGTACTCCCAGGTTGGCACCAGTATCACCCATGTCGCAGGAGAGGGGTCCACTTGCTTGGTGGGCACAGCGGGGCACAGCCTGGGCAGGCAGGTAGGCTCAAGTGCTGTGCTCAGAGCGTGTCTGGAAGCTGTGGAGGATACGGGCGCTGGGAGGACAGGGCTGCCTGTAGCGAGGCCATCTGGGCCAGCCATTTCCAGGCCCAGCATGGAGAGCAGAGGGAGGGACTCCAGGAAGAGCCTGAGGAGGGTGGCAGTGTAGCTCCCCGAGATGTGGAGCATGGGGATGTGTGCACCAGGGAGACCCCAAGTGGCAGCCATAAAGGCAGGTGGCTAGATGCTACCGAGTTAACAGCATGTGACACACCAGTGACCCTAGCATGGCCCTCAGGACACGCTTGTGCCAGATGACCCCTTCTCTCGCCTGTGCAGGGCCAGTTCAACTTTGTCCACGTGATCATCACACCCCTGGACTACGAGTGCAACCTGCTGTCTCTGCAGTGCCGGAAAGGTGAGGCCCTGAATGGGACAGGGTGGGGCGGCATTCAGGGCTGAGCGTGGTGTGAGCCCTGTGTCTCCCCAGACATGGAGGGACTCGTGGACACCAGCGTGGCCAAGATTGTATCTGACCGTAACCTGCCCTTTGTGGCTCGCCAGATGGCCCTGCACGCAAACGTGAGTGGGGGCCATGTCGAGGCCAGGTGGGTGGGGCTGCAGATGCCCTGGTGAGGGTCGACCACCTTGCTCTTGCCCCAGATGGCCTCACAGGTGCACCACAGCCGCTCCAACCCCACTGACATCTACCCCTCCAAGTGGATCGCCCGGCTCCGCCACATCAAGCGGCTCCGCCACCGGGTAAAGAGGCTGGGGCCCCCTTAGAGACTGGTGCTGACAGGGTCGGGGCGGCTCCCCCTGGGCTTGCTGCCAAAGTCTTCTTTCCCCCTCAGATCCGTGAGGAAGCCCACTACCCGAACCCCAGCCTGCCTCTGCTGCAGATGCACCCCACAGCCCACCCCAAGGCCCCGGCACAGGCCCCAGCTGAGCCCACACCCACCTGTGAGACAGGCCAGCGGAAGCGCCTCATCTCCTCTGTGGACGACTTCACAGAGTTTGTATGAGGCTGAGCATGTGCTGGGCTTGTCCCGGCTGTTGCCATGGCTGGGCCTGCAACCCCTCCCTGTCCCAGTGACACCGGACAGTATTTGAAATAAACTGTGGCCATCTACCTGGCCCTCAGCATTCAGACGGAGGCACAGGAAGCAGTCAGACAGCTCTTTTATTTGACTTTGTCTGTTTGGTGGGGTGGGGGCAGGATCAAGGCTATACCCGGGGCCCTCGGGGGACAGGCACCCTCCCCGCCCTCACTGTCGCACACATCTCACACTGTCACACACTCCCCTTCCCCAGCCCTGGGAGCCAGCCCCCAGGAGAGTTCGCTCAACCTAACTACTTCCTTCACTCGTCTTGCCCGGGCCTAGACCCGACACCAGCAGGCCTGGGTGTGGCCTTGTCATTGCCTGGCCCCAGGGGAATGCTGGTGCAGCTGTGCACCCAAGGCCAGACTTGGGCCTAGGAAGCAGCCTCATTCCACCACCAGGCCCCTCGGCCCTAGTGAAAGATAGTGACATACAAAAATATATACATTTTTAACCCCATATAAATTACGGTAGACACACAATGGGATGGCAGCTAGAGGCGAGCGCTGCGGGGACGAAAGGAGACGTAATAACTTAGGGGATGGAGGACGGGTTGCAGCTTCGCCCTCCCAGAAGCCTGGATCCTTAGCAAGGGGAGACGGCTGCCCAGGGGCGGGGCTGGGCACAGCCCGCTGTACCTGAGGACTTGGGAAATAAATTAGCATCTTGGAGGCTGGGTACTCGCTCCATCCAATACTGCTGTGTCCTCCCCCATGGGGAGCTGGGGCGGGAACCCTGGGTCCTGGCTGGTCACACAGCCTTTTTAAAGTGCTGAAGCCCACAGATGGAGACAGGCAGACCCACCCTGCCTGCTCTCTGGGGAACTTACGTGCAGCCTTTCTGCCTGGCGCAAGACCTTAGGGTGGCAGAAGGTAATACTGAGCGGTGTGCACCCTGGCTCCAAAGGGGCAGAGCAGAGCCACAGGCCCTGCCCCAGGGAAGGGGTGTGACCCAAGTTCCCCGGGGCTAAGTGCCATTAGGGTGGACTTTGTTCTTAGCCCGCAGGGATGCCCTGCTGGCTCCCGTAGCTCCCGGGTCCATGCCACAACTGGCCCAGGCAGGGAGGCTGGGTAGGGCTGGCTGAGGGCCAGGGGAAGGTGAGGTCCTGCTGCTCCTGTGACCTCGCAGACTCTGTAGCCGCTGCTCCAGCTGGTAGACATCCTCTGTGGCCTGGTTGAGCCTATCAAACTGTGTGAGCAGGGCCTCAAACACAGCATGGAGGCGGGAGGGCTCGGGCTCCCCCCGCGGTCCCTGGCGGCTCATGCTCAGCCCGTCCTGCTGGCTGGAGGAGGTGGAGGGGTGTGAGGCGTCAGAGCCGGCGCTGGGCGGGGGTGCCTCTGGGGAACACTTGGAGCCCCTGGATGAGCGGGAAGGCAGCGGCTCCATCCCTTCAAAGCGGACCTTGTGGCGGAACTGGGGGCGGCACAGGGGCTCGGTCAGTCCGGCTGCACCCTGGGCTCACTGGGCCCAGGGTGCGTCCCTCTCCCCCCCACTGGGCCGTACCCACCTCCTTGACCTTGCTGAAGCCCATCCAGAGACGCAGCCGGCGTAGGAACAGCTCTACCATCTCATAGTCCTGCGGCTCCCAGGCAGGCCGGTACAGTTCGCCCCGCAGGGCATGGTACCGCCAGCGGAGGAGGACTGCCCCCAGTCTCAGGGCACCCCACAGCCGCAGAGCCCAGAGCCCAACACACAGCAGGGGGGCCAGGTACCAGGAATCAGCGGGGCACAAGGCAGACACCTTGGCCCCGGGGCACAGCATCAGGAGGTCCCGCGCCACGCTCCGGAGGGAATCCGCGGAGGAAGACACGAGCTGTGGGAAGCGGCACAAGTGAGGCCCAAGTGTGCCTGGGCAAAGGCCCCCAGTCAGCCCTACGTGCGGTCACCTACCAGAACAGCCAGCTGCATGTAGGCCACCCCGAGCACAACCAGGCCCACAGTGGCCCCTGTGAGTTCTGGCAGGGCACGGCATAGCGTCTTGCCGAAAACTGACCACTGGCGCACGAACCGCAGCTGCTGGGCGGCCTGCAGACAGGGGGTATCAGCCTGCAGCCAGAGGAGTCTGCGCCGCCCCCCCAGCCCCGCCCTGCTTACCTTGA
Source organism: Glis glis (assembly GCA_004027185.1). Classification (NCBI taxonomy): domain Eukaryota; kingdom Metazoa; phylum Chordata; class Mammalia; order Rodentia; family Gliridae; genus Glis; species Glis glis. Next base: position 20,412 of record PVJS01011600.1, on the reverse strand, counting down.
CCAGGAGCAGGAAGAGCAGCGAGGCCGCCAGGCCGCGGGCCGCCGCGCCCAGCTGTGCCACCTGGTCGAAGCTGGTGAAGCGGCGCGGGCGGCTGCGCATGAAGCGGGTCCACTGGCGGTCGGCGGCGCCCAGCTGGGCCAGGCGCACCAGCGCTGTGGCCGCCGTCAGTGCCACCAGCAGCCATCGTGCCCAGGCCCCGGGCTGCGCCGCCCGCACGCAGCCCTCCCTGCGCCAGGTGCGCGCCTCGGCCACGGAAAAGTAGAGTGCGAAGAGCAGCAGGCACACCTAGGGTGGCGAGGGCAGGTCAGGGCTGGGAGGGCCAGCCCGGGCAGGGGCTACCCCAGAGGCCGTGGGTGGGTGGACAGGCGGCGTACCGAGGTGAGCAGCGGCAACGACAGGCCCGCACTGAGGCGCCACAGGGTGAAGGGGCGGATGCTGAGTGCGGCCAGGGCGCGGCCTGCGGCAGGGAACTCGAGGCGCAGTGTGACGGCAGCGTGCAGCCCCACAGCCGGGCTGTAGCGCGTGAGCTCCACGAACACGGCGCGGCTCCTGCGCGGAGGGCAAGGTCAGCAGAGGGGTTGTGCCACCAGGGCCCGGTGGCACAGAGGGAAGGGACCTGGGGTGGGGCAGCCTGCGGCAGCAGGCAAAAACTCTGGAGGAGAGGGCCTGGGCAGTGATCAAGCCAGAGCGGACTGGGGGAGGCCCAGGCATGCTGAGAACAGCTGCCCCAGCCAGAGCCCACCTGCTGTCCAGCCAGTTGTGTAGCTGCAGGAAGCCCAGCCGCGCCTGGCTCTCCTCAAGGCTCAGGCCCAGTTCCTGCACGTAGCCACCGCTGTCGTACACGGCGCAGTAGCCCCAGTACCAGGCGCTGTGGGAAGGGGCAGTGTGAGAGTGGCTTGCCGCAGGCACCTGGGGCCAGGCAGGCAGGCCAGGCGCTCCTCTGGAGAAGGTCCCTCCCGCCCACAGGACCAGCGTGCTCATGGGCTCACCCCAGCAGGTCAGGAGCAGAGTAGGTCCACATCTCAGAGCCATTGTGGGCTCCACTCTGCCAGCCAATGCCATGGTCGCTGGTACTGAAGCCTCCTGTGGCTGAGCACGTGTGCACCCCCGTGCTTGGGGGGTCAGGGCAGACTGCTAGAATGCAGAAGCCCAGCACATGATCAGAACTCGATTGGGCACTAGCTATGCCATCCCTGAGTCCTCCCAGCAATCCAAAAAGTGAACACTATTATCTGTCTTACAGAAAGGAAACTGGAGCAGGAAGAGAGTAAAGGTCACGCTGCTAGGGAAAAAGCAGGGATAAGTGTGGGGGGTCCCCAGCTCACCATCCTGTAGCCGCACTTGCCGCAGCCTCGGGGGCCCCAGCTCAGGGCTGGACTGGTTCCCGTGGACGTAGGGCAGAAGCACGTGGGACATCCAGGGCCAGAACTCATCAGACCTGCAGCAGCAGACAGGAAGCCACCAATTCTAGCCTGTGGCTCTCCCACCCACTGAGGTCAAAGGCTCAGAAAGCAGTGTGCTGCAGCCTGAGGGGACAAGCTAGACCAGGGTTCCTCACTCTCAGCCTGCTGACGCCAGGGCTGCCCTGTGCATTGTGGGAACACTCGGCAGTTTCCCTGGTCTCTGCCTGCAAGATACCTGTAGCACCTGCTCTAACCCTGATGACCAAAAAGCACCTGGACATGTCCAAATGCCTTCTAGAGGCTGGGCTGGACTAAGGGCAGACAAAAGTGGGGCCTGGCCCAACTGACAGACACATGTGTCCTGGGGGTGTCCCTACCGGGTGATGGCCAGGAAGGCCCGGCTCTCCAGTTCTTGCTTGATGGCACTCTGCAGACGGTAGGCGTGGCCATGGCATGAGGCATCCCCGTAGTTGGCCAGCAGTGTCACCAGCAGGAAAAGCATATACACCAAGAGACTCTGTGGGACAGGGATAGCCCTGTGGTCAGCTGATCCTGGCTCACAGTATTGGGGTGGGGCTTCAGAACCGCTGGGCAGCAAACTGCCCTGGCCAGATGTCTGGCATTAAGGAACAACAGCGCAGATGCCCTGCTAACGCCCTTCCTAGGGGCAGACACAGGCCACTAAAGGCCAAGGCAGCTGTGCCCAGGGCCTGACAAGGCTGGGTGGGAGCAGGGATTTGAGAGGCACAGCAGCATGGATGGGGGCAGCAGCTGTGAGGGGTGATGGGAGGCAGTCAGGGTAGAGGCCACAGCACCCTGAGCACTCAACGAAAGGCCCTCGTGGTTGGGAAAGGGGGACGTGCGGAGTTTAAGCATGCGCTGGCAGGGAGCTGGGAAATGGAGAGGGTACTGTCTGCTGCTGCCTGAGCTTACCCTCAGCATGCTGTGCAGCCTCTTGACCTTGCGGGCTTCTTCCTTTGCCAGGAAGAGTGCAAAGCCATGGGGAGGCCGCACACGGGGCACTCGCTCGCTCACGGGTGTCACGGCTGGGCTCTCCACCAGGGTGTCATCTTCATCCGGGTGCAGTCGTTTGGCCACCAATGAGAAGTACAGGGCTTCCAGCAGGACCTGGGGCAGGGGTGGCATCAGCAGCGAGCGCGCATGCGTGGGACGGCAGCCCACCTCCCACCAGCCCACCTCCTACCAGCCCACTCACCTTAAGAGGCTCCCAGCCAAGGAACGAGGTCAGGAAGCTGGAGCTGCTTGAGAGAAGCCACATGACGCTCACGCTTGGGGGGAAGCTGGCCCCAACCCACCCTGAGACCCCCACAGCCACAGCCACCAGGAACAGGCTGAGCCCGTGGGCCAGCGAGGCACCCCAGGGAGGCAGGAGTCGCTTTTGCAGACCTTCCACCAGACCTGGGAACAGAGACAACTGTGAGACTGGCGGCCCAGAGGGTGGGTTGGGAGGGGGGTCTGTCCCCACAAGCACACCTGTCCTGGACAGCCTTGCCAGTGGGGGCGGCTCCTTTGCCCTCGGCCTCTGCAGCGTCGCCATCTCTGTCTTCTCCCCAGGAGCGCTGGACCTGAGGCACAGGCAGGGGGATGAACTTTGCAAACCCTCTGGGGAAGAGGCAGTGGCACCAGGCCCACACTCATCGGGGCAGTTCCTTAAGCCTCGTGCTGGGACACCATGCTTATGCTCCCCCTGGCTTCCCGCTTGCACTCCATCACCCAGGGCCTGACTGGTGAGGCCTCATTCTCCTGGAGACTCAGAGCAGTCAAGCAGTGTGTGCAGCCTGGCCCTGGGGGTAGAGCCAGGGAGCCCCTACCCATCCCAGGTAGGGGGCAGGCCTCCTTGGCCTGGGCTCCTGCTGCCCCGACTGGTTCCCATCTCAGGACCACCCCCCTCAGGAAGCGGGCACTCACGAGCTGGTGAGCAGGTCCGTCTCTATGTGGGTGTCCTGGGTGGGGGCCAGACTGCTGGCCCCTTCGGCCAGGACCTGCCGGATCAGGTCCTCATCTGGAAGAAGCAGGACATGTTGGGCAGGCCCAGGAACTCGGGTTTCGGTGCTCTTCTCACCAGAGCTTTGGGGCCTCCCCTCTCCCACCCCAGCTCACCTGATGCTGAGAAGTATTTAGAAGGTGAGGAGGGGCTGACCAGAGAGAGGCCATCCTCCTCTGTGCCCAGCACACGGCCCCGTGCCAGCCGCTGCAGGGTGTTGCCCACGATGGATGGGTCACTGAGCAGGTCTGGCCAACTGAGTGTGCCTTCGCTGGATGGCCAGCACACCAGGCTGTGGGTGACACAGGTCAGCAAGGGCACTCAGGGGAACACATCTTTGCATCTACCTGAACCAAGTCTAGTCATACCACACGGGCTCTGGAGCAAATCTGCTCCTGGGACAGTGATGACGACACCCAGAGCCTGCGAGCACTGGACAAGCACACACGTGGCCCGACGCCCCCGGGTGGCAGGCCAGACATAGCTGACCAATGCCAAGGCGTGGGCTCCTCGAGGCAGCCTCACCTTTTAGGATCATCCAGAAATAAGTCACTTCTCACTTGCCCAGCAAAGGCCTGTTGACAAGTGTAAAGCGGGCCTCAGAGTCTGGCCTGCCAGAGGCAGCAGAACCCCCAACCCCTGGCGGAGGCCTCACCTCAGCACGGAGGCCCGAGAGTGTGAGGAAGGAGCTGTCCAGCACAGAAGAGTCCAGGTAGCTGTCAGCATCCAGAGCCTGCTGCTCTGTGTGCGGGGGGCTTGGGCCCCCTGCCACCTGCAGGGAGAGGGCAGGTGGTTGGCGGGAGGCAACTCTGGTCCCTGCTCAGGAAGGCATGATAAGCTACATGCTGAGCAGATATGATTGATGGTCCTGATTGAGGCCCTCTGCAATTTAGTGCAAGAATGTTCTAGAATTATGGCACTGTCGTGGTAGGCCCCAGCTACATGGACACTCTTGAGCCTTTATATTGTGGATGGTCACTGCACATGGTGGTGCATGCCTGTAATCCCAGTACTTGGGAGGCTGAAACAGGAGGATCAAAGGTTCAAGGTCAGCCTCAACAACTTAGCGAATCCCTCAGACACCTAAGCCAGGCATGGTGGCGCACGCTTGTAATCCCAATACTTGGGAGAGTGAGACCAGAGGATCCGGGTTCACGGCCAGCCTCAGCTACTTAGTGAGGCCTCCACAATTTAGTGAGACCCTGTTTCAAAATAAAGAATTAAAAATAGGGCTGGGAGCCGGGCGTGGTGGCGCACACTTGTAATCCCAGTACTTGGGAGACTGAGACAGGAAGATCTGGGTTCGCGGCCAGCCTCAGCTACTTAGTGAGGCCCTCTGCAATTTAGTGAGACCCTGTTTCCAAATAAAGAATAAAAAATAGGACTGGGGGTGTAGCCCAGAGGTAGAATGACCCTCTGGGTTCAATCCCCGGTACCACCAAAAAAAGAAGAAACCTAGCAAAACCATTTTAAAAAAGGAATAAAAAGGGTTGGGGGTATAGCTCGGAGGTAGGAAGAGTGCCCCAAGTTCAATCTCTAGTACCCCCCATAAAAAACCAAAACAAAAAACTGTGGGATAAGGATACAGCTGAGTAGTACAGCATTTGCCTACCATGTATAAGACACTGGGGGGCAGGGGAAACAAATCTTTTATTTTACTTAATTTTGATGTAAAAATAAACAGCCATGCACAGTTCATGGTCACTTGTACAGGCTCCTGGTCATGCTGCATGGCCACTTTCTTTTGGCGGTACCAGGGATTGAACCCAGGGGCATTCTACCTCTGGGCTACATCCCCAGCCCTATTTTATTCTTTATTTTGAAACAGTCTCTCACTAAGTTGCAAAAGGCCTCACTAAATTGCTGAGGCTGGCAGCGAACCTGCAATCCTCCTATCTCAGCCTCCCAAGTACTGGGATTACAAGTGTGTGCCACCATGCTCCGCTTGCATGGCCACTTTCTGACGTGCTGCTGGATTTGGTTCACTAGTTCCTTGAGGGGTCGGTATGCATAACACTGGCATGTGGGTTCCTTTTCTTGCAATGTCCTTGTCTGGCTTTGGTGTCAGGGTAGTGCTGGAAGAGTTAGGAAGTGTTCCTTCCTCTTATAGTTTTAGAAGTTTGTGAAGAACTGGTGTGATGATGATTTTTTTTTTTTTTTGGTATTAGGGATTGAATCCAGGGGCATTCTACCTCTGAGCTAGACCCCCAGCCTATTTAAAAAAAAAAAAAGAGTCTCACTAAATTGCTGAGGCTGGTCTTGAACCCGTGATCTTCCTGTCTCAACTTCCCAAATCCTGGGATTATAGGCATGTGTCACCACACCCAGCTGATTAATTAATCTTTAATTTTTTAAAGAGTTCATAAGTGAAGCCATCTGGGCCTAGCTTTTCTTTTTAATTTATTTTCTTTTTTTTGCAGTACCGGGGATTGAACCCAGGGGTGTTCTACCTCCGCGCTACACCCCCGGCCCTATTTTTTATACTTTATTTTGAAACCGGGTCTCACGAAGTTGCGGAGGCCTCACTAAGTAGAGAGAGAGAGAGAAAGAGAGAGAGAGAGAGAGAGAGAGAGAGAGAGAGAGAGAGCTGAGGCTGGCCATGAGCCCGGATCCTCCAGTCTCATGCTCCCAAAGTACTGGGATTACAAGCGTGCGCCACCACGCCAGGCTTAATTTATTTTCTTTTTGGTACTGGGGATTGAACCCAGGGGCGTTCTACCTCCGAGCTACACCCCCGGCCCTATTTTCTATACTTTATTTTGAAACCGGGTCTCACGAAGTTGTGGAGGGCCTCACTAAGTAGCTGAGGCTGGCCGCAAACCCAGATCCTCCGGTCTCCGCCTCCCAAGTACTGGCATTACAAGCCTGCACCACCACGCCCGGCTTCCTAGCTTTTCTTTGTGGGTAGTTTTTTTAAAATTTTTTTGCAGTGCTAGGGGTTGAACCCAGGGCCTCACATGTGCTACTTAAATGCTAATTCAAACTCTTTACTCACTACAGATCTATTCTGATTGTCTACTTCTTTTTGAGTCGGTTTTGTTTGTCTATCAGTGTCCACTTCTCTCTCTCTTTTTTTTTGCAGTACTAAGGAATGAACCCAGGGCATTCTACCTCTGAGGCTCTGGCCCCACTGACCTTGCTCCGGGACATCCGGAAGAGGAACAGGATGGCCAAGTAGATGGGGTAGACAACCACACTGGACACCAGACCGATAGCAACTGTGTCGACACTGGGTGGAATCAGACTGGACACAGGCCCCGTGCTACAGAGGGAGGGAGACCCAGGCCTGATTAGGCTGTGGAGCAGGAAGAACGAGGCAAGGGGAGACCATCCTGACCCCACAGGCACCCACCTGAAGGTGGCGTCTCCCACGACCCCATACCACACGGCATTGGCACCCAAAAAGAGGCAGAGGAGGAGGATACAGCAGGTGGCCCTCTGGACGCGGGTGAAGCGGCTACGAGGTGGCCGGTCCCACATGGACAGCCAGATGTGCTTGTCAAAGAAGCCACGTTGTAGCTCAGCCACTAGGAGGCGCCGGAACCGCCACAGGGCCGCGTCACCTGGGAGAAGGGCACCGAGAGGCTGCAGGGGGCCTCCTGCAGCCCCACCAGCCCGTCCGCCCGCCCGTGGTGGCCAGCCTTACTTGCGGCCAGCACTTCCTTCTCCACCAGGCCCCCATTGGCCTCCGTCTCCACAGACAGCCAATCGTTGACCAGGAAGAAGGTGCTGCGGGCGTTCTGCAGGTCCCTGACAATGATGTGCTGCAGGAACCAGGCGGGGCTGAGTCCTGTGGAGGGAAATGAGCTCAGGGCTGCAGGGGGTAGCAGGTGGGTGGGGGGGCTGGTGGGGGTTAGCAGCAGCACCACCCCTGACCTTTGTTGTCGTGCCACACTCGGAGTTTCCATACGGGGCCCAGGCTGTGTGGGGTGGCAATCTGGAAGATGTCTAGGCTGTTGCGGTGGAAGGCTCTGTCCCCATCCAGGTGCCGGTGGCCACTCCGGCTGTCTGCCCCATATAGCATGATGCCCACATGGGCTGTGGTACCTGGAGGATGGGAGGACTGGTAAACTCTGGGTTTCCTGCCGACCATATATGGGACCCAGGGAAGTTATTCTGCCAACCTTCATTCATTCAACAAGTACCAGGAGTCCTTGGTTTGCACAGTTTTGATAGACAAAATTTCAGTTATACTGTCAGGAACTGTAGGCTTGGCTATGTGAAACTCATTAGAGCCAGTGACCAGGCACTGTCCATCACAACTTAGTTGCACACAGACCACTAGCCATGGAACTGGGTGGCTTCCTCCCCCTGTGGTGATAAACCCATGTGAGTTGTGAAAATGTGTGATCATGCCAGGCATGGGGGCACATGCCTGTGATCCCAGCACTTGGGAGGCTGAGACAGGATGATCACAGATTCAAGGACAGACTCAGCAACCTAGCAAGATCCTGTTTCAAAATAAAAAATAAAATAGGGCTGGGGGGGTGTAGCCCATAGGTAGAATGCCCCTGGATTCAACCTCCAGTAACACAAAGAAAGAGAAAATGTGTGATCAAGAAAGAACAGGCTAGCTGGGCGTGGTGGCGCATGCCTGTAATCCCAGTACTTGTGAGGCTGACAGGAGGATTGCAGGTTCGAGGACAGTCTCAGCAAGTAGTGAGACTCTCATCAAACTAGTGAGACCCTCTTTCCAAATAAAAACAAAGGCCAGAGGTATAGCTCGGAGGTAGAATGCCCCTGGGTTCAATCCCCAGTGCCACCAAAAAAAGAGAGAGAGAACAGGCTGATGACCATGAAAACACAGCAGAGAAATGAAGAGCTGGCGAGTTAGGGGAGGGCTCAGTGGCTGAGCATGTGCCCAGCACACACAAAGCCTGGGCCCAATCCCCAGCACCCAGAAAGAAAAACACAAAAAATGCTAGAACTGGAAGTGAGATTCAAATCAAAGGTAAATGGAGTTGAAGCGGTGGCCGTGGGGACGCGAGGCCAACTTAGCTATGTAAATAGGGAAACCAGTGGCAACAAAGGAAGGGATGCTGGAGAGCCCTCCACCCTGAGAGTGGGTCTCACAACACTGAACACAGAAGGGAAATGCTAGAAGCTGACGTGAACTTGGACGCAACGCTCGCCACAGTGCAGAGACGCTCTGTACCACGAGAAGGCACACACTGTTAAAACGCCACAGGAGTGTTCCACAAGGAAATGAAGCACTTAACTCAGTGTGTAACATTTTTTTTTTTTTGCAGTACCGGGGATTGAACGCAGAGGCATTCTACCTCCGCGCTACACCCCCGGCCCTATTTTTTATGCTTTATTTTGAAACCAGGTCTCACGAATTTGCGGAGGGCCTCACTAGGTAGAGAGAGAGAGAGAGAGAGAGAGAGAGCGACAGGGAGAGAGAGGGAGAGAGAGAGAGAGACAGACAGACAGACAGACAGGGAGAGAGAGAGAGAGACAGGGAGGGAGAAAGAGAGAGAGAACGCTCACGCGCGTGCGCGCACATGCGCCAACTGAGGCTGGCCGCGAACCCTGATCCTCCGGTCTCCGCCTCCCAAAGTACTGGGATTATAAGCGTGCACCACCACGCCCGGCAGTGTCTAACATTTTAACTTAATGGTACACTAAGAAAATATCAGTGCAGCTGGGCATGGTGGCGCACGCTTGTAATCCCAGTACTTGGGAGACTGAGACTGGAAGATCCGTGTTTGCAGCCAGCCTCAGCTACTGAGTGAGGCCCTCTGCAACTTCATGAGACCTGGTTTCAAAATAAAGTATAAAAAAAATAGGGCCCGGGGGTATAGCTAGGAGGTAGAATGCCCCTGGGTTCAATCCCCGGTACGCCAAAAAAAAAAAAAAAAAAGAAACCCACAACAGTTTTTAATGTTTCAAAATAAATCACAATTCCTCCACTGATCACTACGCCCATTCTTGCAGTTTGTGCTCATGCACACTCGGAGGCTCCCACGACTGCACAGTGAGGACTAGCGGCGTTGACTGGGCTCTCTCAGAGTGCCCAGGGTCGTGAGGTCACTTCAAGAACTCATGAGCTAACCCCTTACACATCTGGGAACCTCAGTGCTTGTTTTAGGACACCTATCAATCACCACAGTCACTACATGGGGCGGGCTAGACGGAGCCCAGAGGACAGGTGGGAGCCAGGCCAGGGTGGGTCCCACTGTCCTGCCCTCCCCTCACCTGCGCCTCGGCCCCAGCCGGTCTTGACCAGGATCTCATACTTGAAGCGGCCTCCCTTCCCACAGAAAGGGATGGTGCGGGCCCGGCTGACATCTAGCTGGTCCAGTTTGTGCAGGATCACGGCCATGATGGCATAGGTCACCAAGCACACAGTGCACGTCAGCAGGACGATGTAGTTCACGCCCATGGCTGGCTCCTGGGAGGACAGAGTCATCAGTCTCGGGAGGCCACTCACATGCCTCACCTTTGGAGGACAGAGACTAAGCCCAGATCCTCTCAACCCTGCCAAGAGACCTAACGGCAGGGTGCCACTCACTGGAAAGATGAAGTGGACCTGGCTGGGGGGCACGAAGAGGCTGGCGCCGAAGGCAGTGAGGTGGCGGGTAAGGCAGACAGCCTGGCTGGGCGAGGTCTCCTCCAGGGGCAGGAGCCCCTCAGTCCTCCACATCATCTCCTCCTCGCTGAAATACTGGCACAAGGACGTGTACAGGCCCACAGACACCTCCAGCACCGACCAGTGGAAGTGGCTGGTCAAGTTCAGGTAGTAACTGCCACCCAAGTCTCTGGTCCTGCCAAGGACAGGGCGGTATCACAGCCAGACCCCACTGTGTCCCAGGGTCCAGGCCAGGGGTTGTTCTGGTCTCGGTGGCCATGCCTGGCCAGCTCCCCAGCCTTCCTGCTGCCACTGGTTCCCATAGGCCCTTGGCTAATACAGACGAAACCACATCCACCCCGCCCTAGCCCACTCCCAGGCTCCACAGTCTCCGTGGCCCTGGCAAAAAGAGCTCACCCTGGGGCAATGAAGAAGGTATAGGGCCTATGGTCGCCACCCCGGAGCACCTCCAGGCTGATCCTCCTGCTGGCTGAGCAGTTGTACTCATTGGGCCGGGGCTCTGAGTGCAGGTACACAGCCAGGTACGGCTCAGGCTCCTCAGACAGGTAACGCTCTGGGGGTGGTATGCACAGCCTCAGATGTCCACCCGGGAAGCTTGCCCACCCTGAGGATGCCCCGGGGGCCCTGTGCCATGGGGCCTGGGAGGCCACCTGAGCTAAAGACTGTGGGAGCTCCACACTGGAGCATGTGCTTCTCCATGGACCCCCGGTGCCTCCAGCCAGGCCCCGGGACCCCATGTAGCAGGCAGGAAGCAGAATTGACCAGCAGCCACAGCGTGGGGACAAGGCTGGGAGGAGGGGGACCAGTCCATGTACTGCCCGTGATACCCACCGCTCAGCACCACGTAGGTGACCTGCAGGTGCAGCCCCGCCGCGGGACTGCTGCTGTCTGGGGTAACCACGGCGCTGACCGAGGCCCGGGGCTGGACAATGGCGGAGCCTGCCGGGGCGTGGGGGCCTTGGGCAGCCTGGTCTGAGCTGCTGGGCACCTTCACGGTGATGGCGCGCTCTGTGGCAAGTTGCTCGATGGGGATCTGGGTGCCGGCCTGTGTCTGGAAGGCCATGGACGCCACCTTGGTGGAGACGGTGTAATTGCCGATGTAGCCGAAGGGGAAGGGGTTGGAGTCCACAAGGAAGATGAGCTGTACCACGTCGCTGAGGTTGGACAGCGCCCCACTGAAGGCCTCAGGGATGGAGAAGTGGCAGCCAGGGCCTGAGGTGTTGCCCTGACACAGCAGGCTCAGCGGGTCTGAGCGCTTGCCCTGAGCCACGATCTCCTCGCCTGTCAGGGTCAGAGGCTCCTCGTTGAGCACCCGGGAACGCATGAGGATGCACATGAGGGCAGATGAGAGGTTGTAGGCCTTGGATGCCACCATCAGCGAGGGCAGCTCAGCCCCCAGCTCTGAGGCCGGGGGGCCCTGCACGTCCAAGCTGGCTAGGTGGATGAGGTCACCTGCGGACAGGCACAGGAGGTTGGGACGTTGGGGGAGGAGGCAGGAGGAGGTGGGGTGGGGGACACGTGCCCACACCTGTGATATTGAGGATGCTGTCTGCAATGGTGGTGGGTGTCACAGTGCCCTCGGTGGTCTCAGCCTGCAGGATGCGCATCATGCCCTCCAGCTTGTGCAGCGTCTTCTTTAGGCAGGAGCGACACATGAGCTCCCTGCTGGACACCTGTGTGGAGTCCGGCACACATCTAGACCCGTCCACTGCGCACAGCCTCGTGGCTGTCTGCTCTTTTCCCTCCTCCTGCCACTGAACCGGCTCTGCCTTGTCAAATTGCTGGGCGGCCTACCGCCTCCAGATACTGCTGGAGCACCTGTCCAGATGCAGTCACCCAGGTCCCTGCTGAGAGCCCTTCTGTGGCTCATCCCAACCAAGCTCCCCTGGGACCCACATAATGTGGTACTACCAGCCACCCCAGGATGTCTTTTCATATAACTAAAAGCGAAGCAGATGGTGAGGCCGTGACCCAGTCACATGAGGCCACAAGGTGACAGGGCAATCTCCACCGGAAAGCTCTCCAAGGATTTGGCACCGCTCTCCAGGCCTCTACAGCGATGCCTCCCCACACTGGGCATGGCACCTCCCCGTCAGACAAGCCCAGCCCAATTCTCGGGTCTAGACCTTAGGCAACAGACAGCTTGTGGGGTGGAGAGTTCACATCAGGTGTGCCAAGTAAGTGGGACATGACCACAGGCCCGAGGGAGGACACACAACCGGACCTTTGTGCCAGCCACCTACCCATGCCCAGGCTGCTCTTTCTGACTTGGGCCACCAAGTTGAGCTGAGGAACAGCATGGGTTGGGGGCCTAGCCCCCGCAGGCACTGCTGCTGTGGGCCTGGGGGCTTGGAGGCACGCTGTGCCCCATGTCCTACCATGCACTGGGCCAGCGCAGCGGTGATCTGCTGGATGTCATCCACAGTGTTAACCCGAAGAGAGACTAGAGTCTCTGTGATGTTCTTGCGTATCTGGGCTCGCAGCTGCCGCTCATGGTCGGGCTCTGCCACCATATCTGGGGCCTGCTCGTACTGGGGTGGGCGGTAAGCAAAGAAGAGCTATCAGCAGGGCAGGATGGTGGCCCCCAGCAGTGTTGGGGAGAGTACCCAGAACACAGTTATGCACAGCTATGGGTGCTGCTGCGTGGCTTGGGCAGGGACTCAACCCAGAATTGTGTCCTCAAGGACAACATGGAACATGCACAGGACAGCCTGCAGTCTCAGGGGCATCGGGAGGGCACTGTAGGGAAGTTGACATTGGGCCCAGCATGTGGTAACTGCTGACAGCAGGAGTCTCACTTCAAGGCCATTAAAGATTTTTGTCTGTCAGGGTCCAAAGACAAGACCTTCGAGAGACCATCAGGAGTTCAGGTCTCAGTCCCCCCCCACGGAGCAAGTACTGGGGGATTCCCCCCCTCCACTGTCCGCCCCCACTGACCTCGTTAAGCACAGTGATGAGGGCCAGCGAGTACTCGATGACATGCTGGGGGTCGGCCTGTCTCAGTAACCCAGGCAGCACGCTGGCTGTCAGGCAGTGCAGCCAGAGCGCGAGGCCCGGGGTGCTGCCACCGGGCTCTGGCAGGACGATGGCCAGAGACCTGCAGGGCAGATATAGGCTTTGAGCAGACTGCAGTCACCTTGTCCCGCCTCCCCTGAGCCCAGCTCACCTGTTGAGGGCAACCACAGCAGCGCCTAGCTGGTCCTGCACTACCACAGCCAGGTCAACCTCAAAGTGTGGCCTGAAGCCTGGGGGCAGCACGGCTGCATAGGTGGAGAGACTGCCCTTGTAGACACAGAACTCTTCGCAGTGGCCCTGGCGACAACGCCGCAGCAGCAGGGCGTACACCAGCGGCATACCTGCATCCTCCGCATCACGCCAACCTGCAGGTGCACAGTGTCAGGGCAAGCCCTTGCCCACGCCAGCCTCCCCTGGGGAGCTACACTCACCCGTGCATTCAAAGTGCACCTTGGTGGTAAGGGCACGAACTGCATCCAGTGGGAAGAGGCGACAGGAGCCTCCAAGCGGCGGGCGGTTGGGCGAGAGGCGGATGGAGGCACAGCCCTCCTCCTCACCAGAGCGGCCCAGCACAGTGAGCGTGAAGATGTAGCCCTCACCGTCGTGCAGCACGCCCTGCCGCACCACCAGCCGCATGCCTGAGCTGCCGGTGGACGTGGTGGTCTCGTCTAGCACCAGCGTCTTGTTGCTGAAGGTGCGAGCTGCCCAGCGCTGTGGGCCAGAGGGTATGGTGAGGGCAGCGCCCAGCCACCTGCCAGGCCCTGCCCGGGGTCCGCGCCTGCCATGCTCACCCCTCGCTTGGAGCCACTGCTGCAGTTGAGACAGCGGCCCTCCAGGTACACGTAGGAACTGCGGCTCACTTCGTACACTGCCTGTGCCTTGCACGACACACACTCCAGTGACACGATGGGCACCCGGCCACTCCGGATCAGCACCTGGGGAGACAGTGGAGTCACAGGGGGCCATGCCAGCATAAGCTGGGAGATGTGGTCTCTGCCCTGCTGCAGCTAGGAAAGCTTCCTGGACCAGGTGATGCCTGCGCTGCCCAAACTCCGGGTTTTCCATCTCCCTGTCTGGGGAGGGTTAGTCATGTAAAACAGCAGAGGTTTGCAGTCTATAGCCCAGGGCACTGTTGAGCCACAGGGTCCTCCCCAGGTGTGTGAATGTACCAACCCTACCCCCTACCCTCTGCAGCAGGGAGCACCACAGCCCTGTCCCAGAGATTCCTATGGCCCTGGGTAGAGCCTGGGTCAGACAGCTCGGCTGGCCAGACCTGCCAGGTGCACCCTACTCCCCAGATGACTTCTCTGGGTAGGCCTCCCCTTCCATGCAGGCCAGCTGAGAGAGGCCTGGTGTTGGGGAGGCATCCCCTAGGTGAGGAACCAGCACACCTCACTTGTAGGACCCACCCCACAGCAGGAGTGGCCATCACGTGCACAGTGGTTCTAACTTTCCTGGCCAGGGCAGGGGAGTCTGAGGGCAAGAACTGGTCCACTCCATTCAGAAATGAAGACACATTGTGGGGACAGTGATTGCCTCTGTGGTAAGAGGGGGACTTGGTTTCTATCTGCCTTTCACACCGATGACATTTAAAGTTCATTTTTTGAGCCAGGAATGGTGGTGGACACCTGTAATCCCAGTACTTGAGAGGCAGAGACAGGAGGATCACAGGTTCAAGGACTGTCTCAAGCAAATAGTGAGACTCATTAACCTAGCGAGACTGTTTCAAAATAAAAATTAGCTGTGCATGGTGGTACACACTTGTAATCCCAGTACTTGGGAGGCTAAGAGAAGAGGATCACAGGGTTGAGGACACCCTCAGCAAGTAGTGAGACTCTCATCAACCTAGTGAGATCCTGTTTCAAAATAAAATAAAAGGCTGGACGTGGTGGCGCACGCTTGTAGTCCTAGTACTTGTGAGGCTGAGACAGGAGGATTGCAGGTTTAAGGGCAGCCTCAGCAATTTAGTGAGGCTCTCAGCAACCTAGTAAGACCCTGTTTCCAAATAAGAAATAAAATCGGTCTGGGGGTGTAGATTGGAGGTTCAATCTGGGTACTGGGTTCAATTCCCAGTACCACAAAAAATAAAATAAAATAAAAATAGGGCTGGGGGTATAGCTCAGAGGTAGCAATGCCCCTGGGTTCAATCTCCAGTACCACAAAAAAATTAAAATTAAAATTAAAAAATAGGGCTGGGGTTGTAGCTTGGAAATAGAATGGCCCTAGGTTCAATTCCCAGTATCACAATCAATCAATAAATCATCAAAACCTTAATGGAACCTTTAAGATTTCATGTGGCACTGGAAGGAAGCAATGTTTTTAGTTGGATATTTTTTTGCAGGCGTTTGAAAGAAGGGGGTAGAGCGGGTACTGTTAGAGCTAAGATCCCTGCTGGGGCAGCGGTGGGCACCACCCACCGTCTGGTTGGCAGATTCCTCCTTCCGGCCAGCCTTCCACACGGTGAGGTTGAAGGTGTACTCCAAGCCGGCCTCCAGGCGCTCCCGGGGGATGGTGACCACGCTGCTCCCACGGGGCCCAAAGTTCAGTGCACACCCACCGGTCTCACTCTATATCCCATAAATGAGGGAGACGGGATGGTATGAGACCCCTGACCAGCCCCAAAGCAGAGCCTGGCCCAGGGGACAGCTCAGGATACTCCCTCCCTGTGCTGGAACCAAGGGCCACCCTAGTGCCATGTGGAGTGCGGGGTGTTCCATGAACACACCACGAGTCTGGGGGGCAGGGAGGATGGCCCTGCCACATGGCTGACCTGTGTCGAGGCCACACAGGCCCAGTGGAAGCTCAGTGGCGTCTGGTCATCATCCTCCAGGTTGGGGTCATAGGACTTGCTCCCATCCAGCACTAGGTCCTGTGTATCTGACCACACACGATACGAGCCACCTTCAATGATGGGCACCAGGCGCTCAGCGGCCACTGTCACATTGGCCTGGATGCTCCGTGCCAATGGTGTGTCCCCAAATGACACCACAAACACGAAGCAATAGTGGCCCACAGGGAGTGCCAGCCGTGGCACCACCAGCTGGGGCCGGCTCACGTCCACTCCAGGCAGCGCCACTTGCACCCCACGTCCTAGCCGCTGACAGCTGGCAGTGCGGTACACCTCCCAGCGGTACTCGGTCTGGTAGGAGACACACTCGCGCAGGTCAACATGGGCCTCCAGGTAGTTGCGCTGGGAGCGCCGCATTAGCACCTGCAGGGGCAGGGCCACGTCCACCTCGGGCTCCCTGCAGGCCAGCACCTGGACCGTCACTGTGGCCTGCGCCACAAAGAAGCTCACCAGGTTGGAGGCATTCACCTCCACATGGTAGTCCCCAGGCTGCAGGTAGGAGTGGTCAGCCCAGGGCTCCTCTGTGTCCTGCACAGGGGTCCCATCTCCGAAGTCCCAGTGGTATGCTACACGCCGGGGACTGGGGCTCGTGACGGCCTCAAACCGGGCTGAGCGGTTGGTGAAGCAGCGGTCGTTTCTCAGGGTCACGTACTGAATGACATCCTGGACCTCCACCACAAGCGTGATGTTCACACCTCCCAGCTCGTTGAAGGCACGCACGTGGATCTCCAGCAGCCCGGCAGCCACAGGGGTATAGGTGACATCGCGGCCTGACAGAATGACCAGCGAGTCGCCCTGGACCTTCTGCAAGGAGAAGTACCAGGCATAGGCAACTCGGGATCCCCGCTGAACCCGGGCTGTGAAGTTCTTCTCAGTGCCCGTGGCGATGCCTGGCTTGCAGCAGTTGGGCACCTGCAGCCCGCCAACGGCCTCTAGGACCAAGATGCGCACCTGCGCCTGGGCCCGGCTCACATGGTTCTCAGCTTGCACACTCACCACGTGGTCTCCAATCCGGGAGAAGCTGTGGGAGAAAAGGGGCCTGGGGAGCACCTCGGGGCTGGCCCCATCAACCTGCAGGTGGAAGGTGACGGCTGAGCCGGCAGCCAACAGGATCTGAAAATGAATCAGCTGCCCTGGTGCCACCACCTTGTTGCTAGTCCACAGCACCAGGCCCACGATGGGCTCTTCCACTGTGAAGCTGTGCACGGCTACAGCCCAGCTGACTGCATTGGAGGCGTTGAGCTGGACGGAGAAGGTGCCGGCATCTGGGAAACTCACAGCCACGTGCTGGCCATGCTTGCTGCCGCCCGGCACAGCCCAGCACCAGCTCACATTGGTACCCATGGCCAGCTGCCCCCAGAAGGGCACAGTGGAGCCAACTGCCACGAAGCTGCTGTCTGGCTCACCAGCCCTGATGCTGAGGCCACTCACAGGCACCTGCACAGCCACCTCGATGGTGGCGTTGGCCGAGCCCAGCTGGTTCCCAGCTGTGACCCTGACCAGGTGCAAGCCAGGTGTGAGAAAGGCACAGGTGGTAGATGGCTCTGAGGTCTCCCAGCTCAGCCCTTCTTCCAGAGACCAAGTATAACTGACGCTACTGCCAGCAGCCAGATCAGCACTGAGAGTGACACTTGCATTGATGGCAGCTGGGTTGGGGGAAGCGGCCCCAGTCAGCCACCCCACGGGCTCCACGAAGTCCACAGTGCGGTCGGCTAGAGCGCTGCCCAGCATGTTGGTGGCCCGCAGCTGGATGTGGTAGGTGCTGGCCTCGAGCACGGTGAGCGAGAAGCTCTTGCCACTGCCGGTGAGGGCGGGGCTGCCATCCCGCTGGGCAGTCCAGCTGTAGGAGATGTTGGTGCCATCCCTGACCACAGCCTGCAGCTGCAGTGTGTGGTTGGTGGGGAAGCAGCAGCTGCCGCCGCCACCTGCCACCTGAAGCCCCTCAATGAGCTGCAGGACGTAGATAAAGATGCTGTCCTGAGCAGTGCCCACCTCGTTCTCAGCCGTGACAATGATGTTGAAGGTGCCCACTGAACGGAAGGTGTACGAGATGGTGGGGCCCCCTGGGATGGGTGTGCAGCGGTCACAGAGTACCCAGGAGTAACGCACATCGGTGCCTGCCTCCAGCGAGGTGCTGAAGCTCACACTGCCATTCAGGGGCACCACCGTGCGGCTGGCATTGACGCTGAGGCCCTGCACGCGCCGCTTCACTGTGACATTGAGCCAGGCCTCGCTGTGGCTCACCTCATTCCAGCCGGCCACCCTGACGGTGAAGTCACCTGTGCTGTTGTAGACATGGGTGACCTCAGGGCCTTCGAGCTGCGTGCCATCCCCCAGATCCCACAGGTAGGAGGCAGGGCGCCCATGGCCCATGGTGGAGAACAGGTAGGGCTGCTGCAGCTCCAACACATGGGAGCCATTGACCCTGATGCCAGTGACCACTACGGGCTCCTGCACCTCCACGAGAGCCGAGTCATTAGCGGCAGAGACATTGTTGGATGCAGTGACCGTCACCAAGTAGGAGCCTGAGTCTCGGTAGGTGAATGCCACCTCAGGGCCCCCAGGGCGGGTCTGGGCAGTGTCTTCAATGCCAAAGTCCCAGGTGTAGCGGTAGGGGAATGGGGGCCAGGCGCAGGCCACCAGCAGGGCTTCCTCCCCAAGCTGCACAAACTGCCTCTCGGGCTGCAGGGTGACATTGCCCACCTCAGGCTCCACACTGATGCTGGTGAAGTAGTGCGCCTTGTTCACACGGCTTGACAGGACCAGCACCAGGGGAAAGGTGCCACTCCGTGTGAAGTTGTGCATTACTGTCGGACGCCCCCGGACAGTCGTGTTAGATGAGCCGTCCCCAAAGGTCCAGTCAAAGAGGTAGTGGGCAGGGTCCCCGGTGACATGGGCCATCAGCTGGGCATCAGGCTGTGTGGGGATGCAGGTGGCGGGCTCAATGCGCAGCACCTCCAGGACAAAGACCCGCACACGCAGGCTCTGGGTCAGGCGGCCCACAGGGCTGGCTGCAGCCACGGTCACTGTGCAGTTCTGTGCCCGCAGATACACATGCTGCACCGTGGCCTCAGGGCCTGTGAGCACTGTGCCATCCCCCATGTCAAACGTCCACGTGATGTTGTCACCTGTCTCCACAGTTGCGCTGACCACCACAGGGGCTCCTTGCTCCACAGCCGGGCTCAGGTGCACACTTAGGCCGCGCAGCTCCTGGAAGATGCGGACATCTGCATGTGCCACCACGCTGCTCACTGTGTTGTTGACCTTTAGGCAGATACGGTAGGCGCCCGCTGCAGTGTAGGTGTGGTTGACGGTGGGCTGCTTCTGCATCAGGACAGGGGAGCCGTCCCCAAAGTCCCACATATACAGGACACCACTAGGAGAGGGCAGTGGGTGCGGGTAGAAGCTGACAGGCTGGCTGGCCACCAGGATGCTGCTGCTCATGCCAATGGCCACGGCGGGTAGTGCGATGCGCACGCTCACAGGCACCTGCTGTGTCAGGTTCTCAAAGGTGTTGGACACCAGGACCGACAGGTTGTACTCCCCTGTGGGGACAAACCTGAGTGGAACCTCCTATTGGCAGGATCCCACCTAGCACCTGGTGCCGCATGGGGACAGCCTCCTCATAGTGTGAACACTGTGCCCTTGGACCCAACCCACAGAGTCCCCACGCCAGGCTATGTGGGACAGAGCTCTGAGAGGCAACGAGGAGGGTAGGAGGAAGACAAGGACAAGACCACCTCCAAGCACCGCTGCACACAGGTGAGCAAGGCAGGAAGCCCAAGGAGAATGTGCTGCCTGCACCACATGCCACTGGGGGCGCTACTGTGGAGGGCTTCCAGAACTGTAAATCTAGTTCTTACTCCCCAAAAAGGCTGAAAAGAGGGAACAAGAGGGCCCAGTTTCTGGCAAATTCAAATCAGGGCCTCAGGGACCCTATCTACCACCCACCCACCCCTCCTTCGCCCCAGTAAGGGCCCCAAGCTATCAACCCAGGCTGGGTCAGGGTGGGGGTGATGGGGACTGCCCCAAGGGGGGTGTTGGCCCCAGGGCAAAGCTGCCCAAGCTCAGGGCCAGAAGGCAGTGGCCCTGTTCCTACCTGGGATGGCATAGGTATGTGTGGCATTGTGTTCCACCAGCACTTGTGCCACTGTGGGGTCTGGGACCTGGAAGGACTCATCATATGGAGGCTTGAACTGGACAAGCACTTGCTCCCCATCCCCAAAGGTCCACCTGTCAGGGCAGCGGGGAGACAGTGAGCAGGCCAAGGAGGGGCAGGTGGACAGGGCTAGCCATTCGCACAGTGGGGGCACCCACAGGCCCCAGCTGCAATTTCCCCCAGCAGTTACTCCCCTCTTCAGCCACTCCCCCCATAGCTACTCCCCCTGCACCCACACTCCCTTCCTGTAGCCACTCCCTCTGTACCCACTCCCTTCCTGAACCCACTCCCCTCCCTCAGCCACTCCCTTTCGGCACCTATTCCCTCTGCAGCCACTCCTACAGCCACTCCCATCCTGCAGCCACACCCCCTGCAGTCACTCCCTTCCT
>PVJS01011599.1:0-45442 GCA_004027185.1 Glis glis | reverse complement strand
TTCTTTTCTTGACTGAACTATAGACACAGGACAACCATCAAAAGCAGGTGAAAGGGGCGAGTTGGGGACGGTACGCAGGACAGAGGCAACCGAGTAAACAAAAACAGCACCCTCAAGAGTTAGCCCCATCATAGAGGGAGCCGGGTTCCTCCAGACCAGACCAGGCTGCTCTGATTTCATCCCAACCTCCATCCACAGCTCAAACTGCACTGGGAGGAGGATCGAACGGGTCCCTCCCTCCCTCCCACCCAGAAGCAAAACGGGGGTAGCAAGGTAGGAAGGCGAACCGGAAAACAGACGAGAGCCCTCCGTCCCCCAAATCCAAACCCCACGGGACCGAGACCGTCCCAGCGGAGATGAAAAGCAGCGGCAGCGGGACCCCGTCGGTCTCCGCGCAGGGACGGTCCAGGGGTCCCTGAGAGCCCCGCAGGGACGCTGCAGGGATGCGGCGAGCCCGCCGCCAGCGCGACCCGGCGGCCGGACCTCGGCCGACCCCTACCTTCCGCAGCACTTTCCGGCAGTTGGTGCAGAGCAGGTAGTTGGCGGCGGCCGACGGACTGCTGCCGCCCCGGTTCATGGTGGCTGCGGGCTCCGAGGACGCGCGAGGGCGGGCCGGGCTGTCAGTGCCGCCCGCCGCGCCGACGCAGGGCCGGACCTTCCCCGCGCCGCCGGCCGCGCTCCGGCCTCGGCTGCCTCCGGGCGGGATGCGGGATGGAGGGCGGCGCGGCCGAGGCGACCACCGCGGCGGCTGCCCAGCGACGGCGGAGACGGCGGCGGCTGCTCCTCACCGTCCCGTTGTTCCTCCCGCCCCCATCCTCCAGACCCCCGCCCCCGCCAGGCTAGGACGAGCAGCCGCCACCACTGCCGCCGCCACCGCCGCCGCCGCCGCCGCAGCGCCTCAGTGCGGCCCCGCCCCCGCCCCAGCCCCACCACCTTCACCGCCGCCGCGCTCGCCACGCCCCTCCCGCCAATCGCACAGCCCCGGCCACGCCCCCAGGCGCGCGCCCGCAGCCAATGAGCTTCGAGAGCCCGGCTGGGAGCCGCGCCGGCCAATCGCAGCGGCGGAGAACGCCTTGAATCTCCGGGCAAGTTAAGTTTATCTCTGAGGCTCCGAACTGAAGGGAGATGGCGGGTTAGTTAGGTAGTGGTGTGGGAGGGAACACAGAGTGCGCCGTTCCGCCAATAAGAGAGAGAGGGTGTGTTCTATGCAAATAATGTGGCGGTCAAGCCCCACCCCCAAGCCAGGCCCCGCCCCCTCTTCTAGGTCCCTGTTGAAATGGTGTAGAGAGTGAGATAAATAGCTGGAAGCTAGAGCTCGCTAGAGGGTCTAAGACTAAACTAAAAATTTCCTGATCTCTTGAGAAAAGGGGGTGGGAGAGTTGGGTGGAGGCTAAAACGATCCTTGATCCTTCCGGTGGGGCCGTAGTTCGGTTTTCTCTCAGCCCAAATCTAAGCTTAGCTGTAAGAAGACGGTACTTTGCATCCAGGGATCTCAAAGAACTTTATGCGTCATTTATTGTGAACCTCGTTGTGCAAAAGACCGGTTACTTGAGGCTTGAGTGTGGGATGGGGTAGATGTTTGAAGCACATTTACACAAACGAGTTGGCGGGGGTGGGGGAAGACGCGACATCTGTGGTTTAGTGGTTTCCTCCTCTCATCTGAAGCACCTTCTCGCAGTCCTCTCAGAAATGAAAGTTCTTTTATTTGTCCAGCACGGAAAGGCCAAAGAGAGGGTTTTCTTCTTACCCCAAAGTCCTCTCTGAGGCAGATGATCAGATTCGTGCAGAGCACAGAGCCCTGCTTAGGTTCAGAAAACAAATTGCCATTTAAAACGATGGAGCAGGACCTGCCTCTCCCAAAGCTAAAAATGGTGAGTCAGGGTTTTAGCATCCACGTACTGAGGCAAGAAGGCAGATGTAACTGCGGAAAGCTCTGGCTGACAGGGTGCCAGGGGACCAGAGACTGGGGGAGCCAGGCATCCCGAAGGGGCCAGCAAGGATGCTGGTATCCGCGTGCCGGTAGGATGCGGATTGAGGACGCTAGAAGCCCGAAACCTGCTCCCCAGTGAGAACAAAGGCAAGCGCAGAGAGAGAACCTGATTGGTGCCAGGCGCTCACCGGAGTCCTCCGGGCCCGGGAGATAACTTGCATCGCCTGCTGGCGCAGAGCGCCGAGCTCTCGGGAGCCACAGCTCCCCACCCGGCCTAGGCGGTGATCACACCGGAGTGTGCGTTATGACATCACCTGTTTTCGCTTTTTAGAACCTGATCAGTATTCTCAGCTTCTCCTCTTTTAAAGGTCCCCAGTGTACCAGGATTTGTGAAGGCCTGCAGTTCGCGGAATGAATCTGTAGAGATGATTTAAAAGAACCGTTCCACTGGTTTGCATTTCTTTTTCTTTTTAATTTCAAAAACTATCCTGGTTTCCTTAGGGATTCAGTGTGTTGTGATGCAAAATCAGGAAGGTACTCTTGGAGGAGCTAGCAAGTTTAGCATATCAAAGCTATTAGACCAAATTGTGCAGTTGAAACTGCCAATCTCCTCATTTCTCAACAGCTGTCTCCACTTTGTCCGATTTAGAGACTAACACGTTAAACCAAGTCTACATAGGGAACAAAGGAAATGGAAATCTGCTGGTGTCAGGTTTAAATAGATTAAATTAGACTGGAAAAACCCAAAATGGCCTAAGTTATGTGGTTGGGTAAGTGTGTAGATCCATTTAGCTAGTGATAAGTAAAGGTTGCTTGATGCTCTGCAGACCCATATAACCTAGAATAGCAATGGTGTGCGGAAGGTGCTTAACATTCATTTAGAAGAAACTGTAAAAGCAAGAAAATTCAGCGAAGGGAGAAATTACCACATGCCCTTCAATGCAGAGAACCAAGAAATCTAGGCAAAAAGTCAGCAAGGCACAGTTTTTCTAAGAACTGAAACACATATGTGTCCCCATTTAGTGGTAAATTTCTTGGGCTATATTCCTGGCTGGTTCTTTTAAAGCAGATTTTTATGTAAGTACATTTTAAAGGGAAGGAGAAATTGAAGGATGAAGTGAATTTTTGTTGCAGAGACTGAATTTTCTCAAATCATATTTTAACTTCAAATTGTTTTCCAACACGTTCTTTTTATAACCTTTGCTATTCTTTTTTCACCTAACGGCTAAAATCCTTTTGCAAAGAGGTCCTTTATGCTCTACAATAACTAATCCCCAAGAAACCATAGACAAGAGAGTCCAATCCTGCACACTTATGCCCTTTAACAGAGATCACTAAAGGGAGGTTTTAGAGGCTGAGCATCTTCAATGACAACATGGTCAAATAAATGATGGCTATCTCTACCACAACATTCCTCCAAATTTTGATAGCATCTTTGTCTATAGTGCCATTTATTTGGTTGTTAATCATGTGCTGACTGGATTTTAATATTTCTTATATTGAACCATCATATATATATTCCACCCCTAAACTAGACTCAATGCCAGCAGCTCATTCTCAATAAACAGCAGCTACCCTTCCTGGTCCTCATACCCTAGCTTCCACCAGACTTGCTCTCTCCTGGTAGAAACCAGTTTCTAGACTTCTCCTTTCTCTTCCATTCTTCACCTGGCCTTTCTTCATTTCCTAGCCAAGCAAGTACTTGGGAGAGGAGGATCTGAGGTTTGAGTTCAGCCTCAGCAACTTAAGACCCTGCCTAGAAACCAAAAAGAGAATGTGACTTAGAAATTAAATGATTTGCCAATTCAGGATCATACTGATAATTAAGAGGGAAAAAATGAAAGTCAATTCTTTTGATTTTGCACAAAATGAGAAGGGGAAACTTCACCCCTTTCATTGTCTGGTATGCCTAAAACAAGGAAGAACTTTAGAAAAGGAGGATAAGGGTGAAAATTACCACCCATGTTGAGAACTAATGTTTTATTTTTATTAAAAATTAGAATGATAGTTCATTAAACATTTTGTATCATTGTAAAATTTATGTCATGATTGGTTTTGCTTGTTTTGAAATATTCTTTCAAAATATAATTTTTTTTACAAGAGCACATAAAATCACAGGGCTTGGACGTACCATAACTTTATTTAACCATTACTCCATTGTTGAACATAGAGGTTGTTTCTGATTATAATAATGCTGAGATAAACATCCTCATATGTAAATTTTTGGCAGCATCTTTGATTCCTTGATGTGGAATTTCTGAGTAGAAAGGTATGAATATATTTTAAGACTCTTGGGCAACTTGCTAAAAATATTTTGTGAAAGGTTTGAAAAAGAACACAGAAGAGAGCAATCATTTGAAAGCACAAATCTGATCTGTCATTCTCCTGCATAAGGTCATTAATATTCCACCTACCTCTACCTCTAATGCTTTCCCTCTCCTTCTGCCTAGTAATTGATTTTCTTTTCTATTGAAACCTTTCTGTTGAAAGATTTTTCTGATAGAGTCAAGAACCAGTCCAAGTGTCCATGGTACACCTCAGGCTTTTCCTTTACCATCATGCTCACTACTGAAAAGATTGGTTTAAGTGTTTTCTCATTGGACTTTGAAACCGTGGAGGACTGGGATGGAGTTACATTTACTTTGTAACCTTAGTTTCTAGTTCAGCCCAAAGCTAAGTGCTTTAAAAATCTTGGAGAAGCCAGGGGGTGGTGGCACATGCAGGGGAGGTTGACACAGGAAGATGCAGGTTTGAGATCAGCCTCAGCAACTTAGTGAGACCCTCAGTCACTTAGCAAAACCCTGTTTCTAAATAAATAAATAAATAAATCTAGGGGTATAACTCGAAGGTAGAATGCCCTTAGGTACTAAAAAAAAAATCTTAGCGGACATGATGACACACACCTGTAATCCCAATATTTGGGAGGCTGAGACAGGAGGATTGCAGGTTCAAGGCCAGCCTCAGCCACATAGGCAAGCCCCTATTTCAAAATAAAAATAAAATGGGCTGGGGTATAGCTTGGAGGTAGAAAGCACCCAGATTCAATCCCCAGTACCAAAAAAAAATCTTGAAGAAAGTAATGAGTTTGCACTCTTATTTTCTAAATATACCATACGTTTTTCCAGACTATCTCATTGTTATTAACAATTTTAAATTGTTAATAACAGCTAGATGATCTTATAAAAGGGTTCCATAAATATTTGTGGATAAATCTACTGCTGTGGAGCAGAAAGATTGAGTTTCTGTCTGTATCTATCACCAATTCCTTTTCTGACATTGAGCATATTGATGCTTATGGCTTGGGGTACTATCTCCTTTATAAGATGAAAGTTCTTGCTACAAATCAGAGGTGTAAGGAGGATTGAGGGAAAATTTTTGTGTTTAGCTCTTTTGAAAGAGAGCATCCAGTTAATAATATGCTGTGACTTTTGGACTTGAAATTGTTTACTTCTCTAGAAATTTTCATTCTATTGATGTAAAAAGTTGGTCCCTCTGTATTTCCTAAGTAAGGATCCAAAAGAGAAAATCTATTACCATAAGTATTTTTAAAATTCCTTTTCTAGCCAGGCGTGGTGGCACACGCTTGTAATCCCAGTACTTGGGAGGCTGAGACCAGAGGATCCGGGTTCGCAGCCAGCCTCAGCTACTTAGGCCCTCCGCAACTTAGTGAGACCCTGTTTCAAAATAAAGAACAAAAATATAGGGCAGGGGGTGTAGCTCAGAGGTAGAATGCCCCTGGGTTCAATCCCCAGTACCGCAAAAAAAAAAAAAAAAAGAATTCCTTTTTTTAGGACAATAGGTCATTTTCTAACATTTTGACAGTTCAGATTTTGTTTTTCTGTTTAGGGGAATACTCATTGCATTTGAATTGCAGGTAAAGTGCTGCATTATTTACAAATTTGCAAACACTGTAATTTCTCATTTCTTGCACAAAGGAATTTGCACTTCACACAACTGTAAATTGATTGCTCCCTTAGAGCTGATAATTAGATTCTTGTTATCTTTTCCCATGGCCCAAAACTAAGACTACTCCAAATGAGAAATCAGAGCATCCGCTGCAAAAGCTACCTGCTTTAGTCTCCTTCCCATTCCACCCCTCAGTCATCCACCTCCACTATGAAAATTATTCTTACCAAAGTTCATTTTTTAAAAAATAAATATTCCACTAAGATCCACTTTCCTGTTAGCCTTTTATTCTGCCATCCAAGAGTGTTCTGCTTTATACCCCCTTATAAGCCAGACAACACATAAAATCCCTACAAATACAGGGTTTGTTTGGCCTGTACAATGTTAGCTGGCATAGTGGGGTTTATTTAATGAATTATTTTCAAATATTTATGACTGGAAATCTAGATTTTTGAAAAAATGTCAGAATGGTCACAATAGGTTTATATTCCCACATGGCGGCCATCTGTTGATCTCGCTACCTGCTATCTGATTTAGATATGCACTCTCCATTTATTATGGTCCCCACTACTCCCTGGCAATTCATTTTTTGCCATTTTATCTGTATCACTTTTTTAAGCTTTGTAGGGATTTGAGTTTGTTACCTCTATAAACTTCCTCCAGCATCTAAATTCCTCAGCTGTTCATCATTACTCTTAAATCTTTTATCATAGAACATGAATTTAAAATAAATTTGTTGTCTCTTGGCTATAGCAAAGATTGAGGAAAGGGGTCAAATGCATGAAATATCATGGTGATGACAATGTCAGGTTCCCTGATCCTATACATACA
This sequence comes from Glis glis, assembly GCA_004027185.1. NCBI lineage: Eukaryota > Metazoa > Chordata > Mammalia > Rodentia > Gliridae > Glis > Glis glis. The sequence goes on along the minus strand of PVJS01011599.1, from coordinate 38,775 downwards.
TACATACATACATACAATATACATACACTGAAATGACTGTGATCCACATGATTATAGCTCACTATACCCAAACTAAAGCTATTCCAACCTCAACCTCCCCTTAGCCAGATTAACAAAGATACCCATAGCTTCACCAGTGCCTATAGCATGAGAGAAAGTGGGAAGGAGGGAAATTGGAATGCAAAGCTATTGTGTTCTTTACCAAGACTTGTAAGATGGTTGACTTTTGAAATTTAATTTAACAATGATCACACAAATACAGTGCCTGGACCTCTCTCAGGGCCATAGAAGAACCAATGATAGTGATGGACCCAAAAGTTTAAACTTCATTAAATTCATGATTAATCCATGTCTGAGTAGAGAATAGTAAAGAGCTCTTTGTGCTGTATAATTCTGTGAGTTTGTTTTCTCTTCGTGTGTCCATGAGAATAACTTCTCAGTGTAAGCAGGGTATAGAAGAAGTAGGAGAATTTCTTCAAGAAGGTAAGGAGAAAGGAAAAGCTGCCTATTCTCAAAAATCCCTGAAGTTGTGTTGGTTTTTGTTGTTGGTGGTGGTGCCGTGGGAATTTTTCTGTTAGACTTCATCTCCTTGATACTCCAAATTTTCTATCCCAATTCTCAATGTTCTTTTGAGACAGAAATATTTTATAGAAAGGTCACCATGAAATATACTGTCTAGGTGTTAGAAAAGAAGGATGAATAGTTTCAGTTCTTCTTTTTCTATTTGTACACCTTTGATTTCCTTCTCTTGCCTTATTGCTCTGGCTAGAGTCTCAAGTACTATATCGAAGAGGAGTGGTGATAGTGGACATCCTTGTCTTGTTCCTGATTTTAAAGGGAATTCCCCTAGTTTTTTCCCATTCAGTATGATGTTGGCCGTGGGCCCATTGTATATTGCCTTTATCATGTCGAGGTAAGTTCCTTCTATTCCTATTCTCTGCAATGTTTTTAGCATGAATGGGTGTTGGATTTTGTCAAATGCTTTTTCAGCATCTATTGAAATGATCATGTGATTTTTGTTCTTAGTTCTGTTTATGTGGTGAATTACATGGATTGTTTTTGGTATGTTGAACCAGTCTTGCATCCCTGGGATGAACTTGGTCGTGCTGTATAATTTTCTTGATGTGGTTTTGAATGCACATTGCTAGTATTTTGTTTAGAAGTTTTGCATCTAAATTCATCAACAATATTGGTCTGTAGTTTTCTTTCCTTGAGCTGTCTTTATTCAGTTTTGGTATTAATGTGATGCTGGCTTCATAGAACATATTTAGGAGAGCCCTATCTCTTTCTAATTTATGGAATAGATTAAGAAGTATTGGAATTAGATCTTCTATAAAGGTTTTATAAAATTTGGTTGGGAAACCATCTGGACCTGGGCTTTATTGCTGTTTCAATCTCTTTGATTGCTATTGGTCAGTTTAAATTTTCTATATCTTCTTGATTCAACTATCTCTATTTGCAGGTGTCATGATCTTATACTTAGAAGACTCAGTACACTCAACTAAAAGGCTTTTAGAACTGATTAACCAATTCAGCAAACTGTCTGGATACAAAATCAATCTAAAAAAATCAAAATCAGAAGCTCTTCTCTATGCCAACCATAAACCCACTGAAAAAGAAATCCAGAAAACATTTCCACTCACAATAACCCCCAAACAACAAAATACTTAGGAATAAACCTAACCAAGGAAGTAAAAGACCTCTACAATGAAAATTACAAAACATTGAAAAAAAGAATTGAAGAAGATCTTAGAAGGTGGAAGGACCTCCCATGCTCTTGGATAGGAAGAATAAATATCATCAAAATGGCCATTCTTCCAAAAGTGTTCTACAGATTCAATGCAATCCCCATTAAAATACCATGGTTGTTCTTCACAGATATAGAAAAATGAGCCCTTAAATTCATTTGGAAAAAAAAAACCCCAGAATAGCCAAAATAGTTCTCAGCAATAAGAACCATGCAGGAAGCATCACAATACCTGACTTCAAACTATACTACAGAGCCATAGTAACAAAAATGGCATGGTATTGGCACAAAAGCGGACACATAGACCAATGGAGCAGAAGATTCAGAAACAAATCCACATACTTACAGCCAATTGATTTTTGACAAAGGGGCCATAAACATACACTGGAAAAAAGATAGCCTCTTCAACAAATGGTATTGGCAAAACTGGTTGTCCATATGCAGAAACATGGAAATAAACTCCACTTTCTCATCCTGCATAAGAGTCAATTCAAGAAGGATCAAAGACCTGGAAATTAGAACAGAGACCTTGCAGTTACTTGAAGAGGGCATAGGACCACCACTCCAACATATAGTCATGGGTAAAAACTTCCTCAACAAGACCCCAAAGGCATAAGAAATTAAAATGAGGATTAATTTGTGGGATTACATTAAACTTAAGAGCTTCTGTGCAGCAAAGGAAACTATCAAGAACCTCAGGAGAGAGCCGACAGAATGGGAGAAGATCTTTGCCAGATACTCCTCTGCTAGAGGATAATATCTAGAATATACAGAGAACTCAAGAAGCTCACTGCCAAAAAAACAAATAACCCAGTCATAAAATGGACAAGGGAACTAAATAGACACTTCACAAAAGAAGATATATAAATGGCAAATAAAGGTATGAAAAATGTTCAACATCATTATAAATCAGAGAGATGCAAATCAAAACTATCCTGATATTTCACCTAACCCCAATTAGAATGGCAATCATTAAAAACACAAACATAACAAATGCTGGTGAGGATACGGAGAAGTAGGAACTCTAATACACTGTTGGTTGGATTGCAAATTAGTGCAACTACTTTGGAAAACAGTGTGGAGGATCCTCAGAAGAATGGGAATGAACCTACCATTTGACCCAGCTATACCACTCCTGGTAATGTACTGAAACCAAACTCCTATAGTAATGCATGCATATCTATGTTTATAGTTGCACAATTCATGATTGCCAAACTATAGAACCAGCCAAGATGTCCATCAACAGATGAATGGATTACAAAACTATGGGGTATATACACAATGGAATTCTACTCAAGCATAAAGAAGAACAAAATTATGTCATTTGCGGGAAAATGGATGGAACTGGAGAATATTATGCTAAGTGAGATTAGTCAGTCAGATGTTCTCCATCCTATGAGGAAGCTAGGGAGAAATTGGGACATAGGAGAGATATCAGACAAAGGAGGAAAACCTTAGTGGAGTAAAGGAGGGGACCTAATTGAGGGAGATGGGAGAGGGGAGGAAGACCTGAAGAGGGGAACACCTCAATGGATATGATGTACATTCGTGAACTTATCTAAGCCAATCACTGTACTGAGCACGGGAAGGAGGGGAGGAGGAGGGAATGGGGTGGGGACTGGGAGAGGGCTCAGTGAGTACTGTGTGCATGTATGCCTCTATTACCCTGAAATTCAACAAGATGTATGATTACAATGGACTAATAAAAAAGAAAAGGAGAATGGATGAATAAAATAAAGGAATCCACACGAGAGTAAGGTCTTTTAGGAGTAAGATCTAGTTAACAGGAATACAGAGGATTTACAATTTGTTGATTTAGACATTTTAGATATAGTGGTATTCCATTGTGAGGGATTTGTAGGAAATCAACACATAGGACTGACATGAGATTGGAGAGGCCCCTAGAAGGTAGTAATCTACACTTTAACTTTCAAATTCTCTGAATGTGGCTATGGCACATTCAGACTTTGAGCATCTTCAGGAGCAAGTCTTATTCATCTGAATATTTCCATACTTGGAATCCAAGAGGTACTTGAAATCTCACTGGGTGAAATAGTTGAATGTAACAGAATTTGTTAACTAGAAATCAAGTTGAATATATTGTTTTTACCAGCAAAAGCTTTCAAATTATCTTAAAATTATAAATCTCATGCATTATGTTGATGCAAAGGTAATATTGGCCTTGTTAGCAAGAATAAAATCTTTGTAACAACAAATGGTAACAACAAAGACAGCCCTGGAAAGATAAAATGTTGAGCTGGGCATGGTGGCACATGACTGTAGTCCCAGTACTTGGGAGGCTGAGACATGAGGACTGAAGGTTCAAGGCCAGCCTCAGCAATTTAGCGAGATCCTCAGCAACTTAGGGAGACCTTGTTTCAAAAAATAATAAAAGAAAGAATAAAAAGAGCTGGGGGTGTAGCTTGGAGATAGAATGCCCCTGGGTACAACCCCAAGTACAGAATTTTTAAAAAGTAGGAAAATAAAGAAAAAAAATATTAAGTGTTGGCTTGAGATGATACATTCCTACATGAACTGCAAGCTTGGGATCACAGCAGCAACTTGTGAGATTCTAGTAGGCTGCAAGTTTGGAAGAGTATGCATTGACATATGTGCTGTCCAGATATTCCTTTATTCACTCATTAATTGAACCCTTACTAAGTAGTAAGTCCTGGAGATTGAAATAACAAAATACAGAATTATAATCTAACAGTGAGATTGAAATACAATCTCTGTATTGGCATAGAAGATAAATAGAAAATGAAGAATGGAGGAAAATAAAAGAGCAAGATGCTCAGAAAGATCTTTTGAACACTTATGTCTGTAACTAGATGCCTTTCAGTGGCAATGTTGGAGATGTAGGAGGCAGAATTCTTGCTGTGTTTCAATACAGTTTACAGTGTCAACGGGAAGATAGGATTAGCTCCTATAAATAATGGCAAACAATGCAGAACAGTATACGATGCAATCGCCTGCTAATTCCATGCTCATTGCTTAATTCACTCTTGCATTGATGCATCCATTCACTCAGCATAAATTTATGTAGTGCTCCATGTGCCAGGTACTTGGAGAGTTATAGAGTGATGAACATGAGAGGCAGAATGTAAAACTTAGCCAAGAAAATGGACTTTAAACAAGTAATGCCCGCATGTAATGAGTGTTACAGTAGGGGAAACACAGTCAGGGAATGTCCAGCAGGGAACTCTAGCCTTTACACATCCCAGATGAAGTGAAATGTAAACCCAAATAGGGGCTGCCCCCTCCCTGTTTCCAAACAGTGACTCCCAGGTATTCCATCCAGGAGGTCCTTTTCATCTGCAGCTCTCATCTTCGTGTTTCACTTCTCCCTTTTAATGTAGTTCATGTTCCATTTACAAAACTCCTGTGAATCCTGGCTTTGTACACTGCAGTAGACAAACTTGCATATGGTGTGAAATCCCTCATTTTTTTCCCCTAAGAGCACTATCTCTATTAAAAATTCACCAGAATTTTAACTTCCTTTTCCTGATTAAAGAATTTTACTTAACTTTCTTATCTCACAGTTAGCATTTTACTCTTAATTCACCACTCTGCTGAGTTAAATTTGTGTAGGTGCAAGTTATATGTGTGCACCACTTCAAACATGTATATTATCTTAAGACTGTACAGTACTTGAAGATATAATCCTCATATCTCTAATCTGTATTCTCTAATCCCCATAATAACCATGGTAATGATAATCATTATAGATATGGTAATAGAAACAGTCACTACATCTACTGAGTACTTACTATGTGCTAATCATTATGCAAAAACCCTACATACATTATCTTGCCTAATATTTATAAAGCCCCCATATTGATATGATCTCTATTCTACATAGGATTCATGGGGATAGAAGTTTGAACAAAGTCACACAGTTATGACAAGGCAGAGCTGAGGTTTGAACCTAGATTTTCTTGATGTGATTTGCACTTACAATTTTATGCAATTCCATTTTGGCACTATTCAGTCATTATTGTAAATATTCTTTGAATGAATTCTCTGTGTTTGGTTACCAAACTGTCAGGTCAGTTCACTTAGATCTTCCACATAGTCACCAAATAGAGCTTGGATACCTCTGTGAATTGGATACCTGCTGAAATAAATGCTATGGGAGGAAGCAAAGAAGCATTCACTGTCCCTATTCTAATATCTTATTTACGACTAGCATGTTACTCTAAAATAAAGCAGTTGGGTTATTATTGGATAAGGAAAATACTTCTGCTGGCACTCTAAAATTTCAAATGTTTGAGACAATAGTCTGAAGATTCCTAGGCACTTGGCGGGTCATGAACATAAAGTGATGGACATGATGGAGATAAAGTTGATAGAGTTGAGGGAAAGGGTAAAGGCAAGAATCGCCATTGCTGCTTTTACATGCTATACCAAGGCAAGTCCAGGTCTGTTGCAATTAGCGTGGATTCCCTGCACTAAGAAAGCAGATGAATAAACTTGTCTCCACATAATCTGCCAGTAAACTTGAGATGGTTATAGCAACCTTGTGCCATCCATATCATTCTCTAAAGAAGTCTTTCTGCTGGGGGCCTCAGTCCACATGGTCATGCTTTATAGGATGCTCTATACTATATGGTTGCCCCTTGTCTCAGATGGGTGAGCCAGGGGATAACTACTTGACTCAAAGACAGCCATTCCGTAACCTGGCCATTCACCTGTATGGAGTAGTTTAAAATAATAATCTGAGCCAATCAGATTCCTGTCTTGGAAATGTGGCATTGGAAAACTCAGTTACTGAGCCAGTTGGCAGAAAAGTCAGATTATAAGAGCATGTCATGAACCATATGTGAACCAACACTCTGAAGGAACAGAACAGATAGAGAATAAAGGGTAAGGAAGCTGGTTGCGTAAGGAGGGTGGGGACAGTGAGCAGAAAGAAAGCAAAGACACTGAGATGCTGGTATTTAGAATTGCCTTAAATTCTGGTGTGTTTACTTCCAGTCTCTGTGTGTTCTTGTAATAATTCCATTCACCCAATCTAATCTCCTCCCACTGCTAATTTTGTAAAGTAGGTGTAACCTCTGTTTCTTTCAACCAAGAGACATGGACTGAAACAGTCTTCTTTCTTTTGCATATCAAGCATTTATACATATGAAATGTCACTCTTAGTTCTCAATAGTAAATAGATGTGAAAGTAAGACATTCCAAAAGAAAGAACTAGAACTCACTGGGCCAGAAAACCCCATGTTAGTTTTTGCACATAAAAAGTTCTTACAGCCTAGGTTTCATGAAGATAGTATGCTCTGCCAAAACCACAAACTTCTTAGAACCTCGTTTTGTTTCTGGTTGGAGAACAGTGTTCAGTAATTTATTACCCAAACTGCTTCTCCTCTCCAGATTTAATGTTAAAGTGAATCTAATATGTCTGTGCTATAAACAGCCTGGAAAGAAAACTTTGGGATATAAAGGCTTTCTCCCTTTCTATTCATTATCCTTCATTCAGACTTAATGCCTCAGGCCCAGTTTAATGATTTTCCAGAGTTTATGAAGCAGATTTTTTAAAAGTAAAAACAAACAAAAATCAAAGTTAAATTTCTTCAAAAGTTTCTGAGAATTAAGTAGTTGAGAAAAAAAGCAAAGTGGACAAGGGCAACATTGTGTCAGGGGGCAGGTTAAAGATCTCCATGGGGCAGAAAGGTAGCCAGGTATATACTTGGAGATCATTTTTGTTTTGGAAATATAAACACATATAAATGTTTTCATTTGACCCAAGTTTCCACATGTGGAATGTTCCTGAACAGCTAGCTGATGTGTTTCTGGAGAACCAGTCACTAGCTGTAGAGGAACTGATCTCAATGGTCTGGAATTTTTCTTGGTTTTCATTCCTGTGCGTCATAGTCCTCGTCCTTGCTCCAGCCACTTTCTCAATCTCTCTCTCTCTCCCCCTCTTTCTCTCTCTTGTTTATACTGGGCTCATTCTGAACTCAACAACCCTTGAACCCGTTCTCTATCTCCTAGGTGAAATAGTTCTTAGGATTTGCTAAGGCCTTGGAAAATAAAGGAGGTACTTCACCTGGCCAATGGGCGTCATTTTTGCAGGTATGATGAAGAAAAGAAAATGGCCTCCCTGAGCAGTACTAGAAGGATCTTGATTGTGCTGGCTTTACTGTTGATGAGCTAGTGTTATTGATTTTTTTTCCTTGTTGTCATTCTGTATATATAAGACCCATCACTTCACATTTTCTATTTCTCTGTGAAGACATGAACATCTAGAGATTCACAAGTCTATGGGGCTAGAGTGTTCAGGAATGGAAACATTCTCATATTACACAAGTATATCTTTATCTATGACCTAAAATGGATTACCTAGGACTTCCATAGGGTGAAATTGAATTTTTTGTTACTTTATAACCTCAATGTTGTATAACCTAGTCACCATTCAAAATCTCTCCAAACTTCATTTTTTAGTACTGACTTTGTAGAGTTTTTGTCAGGATTAAATGAAAAGATATTTGTTACTGTAAAAGATAAATGAAATGAAAAGATACATGCATATAGAACAGTATTCCTCCTATTTTGACCACTCAATAAACCTTAGCTATTATTAACATTTAGAATAATTTTCATATAATAATAAATGTTTTTTAATAGCATCTGAAATTTACTTGAATTTTAATGTCTTGGGTTCTCTGATACCATTTACCAAGACAGTTTGTTTTGATTTAAAAGGGCCTCGAGTACTTGATAACATTCAGGGTTTATCATTGAACATCTTTATTGCACTTGTGCTTGCAAAGTATATTTTTGTCTTCTATTAGTCTATCCAATCACATTCTAATTTGGTGTCAGAGTACTGTTGAATATTGAAGAAGCTAAGGACAGGGATAAATGAAATGCCAAGAATGTATTCCTCATTCTAATCTCTCTCTAAATGAAGAAAGATAGTGTCTAGAATTTGGGTTTGCATTCGAGTGTTTGCACACCACATATGTATATATACCTTTATGTATACTGCTCTCAACAAATTTTGTTTTTCTAAGGTAAAGATAGGAATCATTCTTTAAACTTTTAGGTAAAGAATTGCAGTTTTCCAGTTAATTAAAAGGAATTATTATTCATACTTAAGAGCTGGAACTCATGGGTAGACTGCTTTGGAATAATTCAAGAACTTTACTTACCAGTCATAGCTAATGATTCATTCCAGTTTTACTCTGCAGGAAGCAACTACCTTGTGTGATACAAACAAAATAAACAAGATAATATGCCCAGTATATTCCTTATGACTCAAGCAAGAACCTAACCGTATTATAAATAGATCTGGCTTTTATAAATATAGGACTGGGCAGAGAGGGTCCTCTGGGTGGTAGAAGGGGTAAGGTACAGAAAGCCTGTACCAACTGCCATGGGCTTGGTCTTAGCTTTTCCTGATCACCTTCTGTTTATAGAAGCCTATTTGTGAGTCTGCTGTGGTCATCAGGCACATGCCTTGTTTGTTTCCTGGTTGTTTACAAAACCAAGAAGCCAGGCTACAGGATATTTACACTGTTGTTTATCAAAGCATTAACTGTGAGGAGAGATAAGCAATTCATCTGCCAAAAAGTATTGTATCCCATGAGTTATGAGTATACATGAACAAGGTCTCTGCATTACTAGGTCAGAAGTAAATAATTTTTTCTCTTAAACTAATGATGCAATTTATTTAGAATGATTTCTCCTTCCTCAGACTCATAAGCATAATTTCTGCCTTTCACTTGTAGAATTTTGCTCATTGTGCAGTGGCTTCTCAACATCGTTGTGCAGGGCTGTAGCAACATTATTCACTCTATTCTGGAGTGAGATCAGGTGAATTCCTCAGAGTCCATAGATCCCGGTGACATGTTCGCTATTTGAACTGCGTCATCCTGCTTTTGGGTTTCCATAAGCAGTTTCAACAATACTATATGAGTACAAGATCGTTTAATGTCTTCTTGCCTTTCACCTGATCTACTTTCAGTTGTGTGTGTGTACTTTTGTGTGTGTGTGTGTGTGTGTGTGTGTGTGTGTGTGTGTTCCAGTCTCTTATCCCTTTTACTAATCTGCTTCTTTCCACATCATCTGCCCTACTTCCTGCCACCTTCTAACTATAGCAAACTGCTAGACCCCAGCACCTTTGTTCTATTGTTCAAATTCTTTGCAAAAGTCATCCAAATTATCCTGGTAGCAAGGCAGAAGAGCTTAAAAATAGTTTTGCAGTGAAGAGCCTGGAGTAGATTTACCTGAACATGGCTTGCTTGATACCTAGAGTTCATTGCCCCTGCCTGGGGGAAGTTATAGGTGGGATTTTGCTTAGACACACTGATTCTGTGTTTAATGCTGCCCACACTGAATCAGCTTGCTTTCTTTCTTCTTCTTCTTCTTCTTCTTCTTCTTCTTCTTCTTCTTCTTCTTCTTCTTCTTCTTCTTTTTGGTACTGGGGATTGAACCCAGGGGCATTCTACCTCCAAGCTACACCCTCAGCCCTTTTCATTTTTTATTTTTGAGACAGGGTCTCACTAAGTTGCTGAGAGTCCCACTAAATTCCTGAGGCCAGCCTCAAACCCGTTATCCTCCAGTTTCAGCCTCTCAAGTACTGGGATTACAGGTGTGTACCACCATGCCCAGCCTGAATCATCTACTTTTTAAGAACAGGAAGGCAAGTGTCCTTGAGGGGTGGTAATGGAGACATTGGTGGCATTCATGTGGCTAAATACTTTCAGGTTACCTCTGGCCCTGTACATGAACAAAATCTCAACCCCAACCATATTTTCCTGAAAGAAAAGATCACTTTCATTGTTAGACTGTCAGCTTCATGAGGGTACATTATCTGTCTTAATTCTGTTCATTCATGTGTACCAGATGCCATGGAATGGAGCCCATTATAGGCACTCAATAAGTCTTTGTTAGTTTGAACTCCTACTTGATGAAGTTATTAGTCTAGTACTGCACTTCAATAAGGTTCCTTTCCATTAAATAGCGCATTATCAACTAGGCAGGACTGAGTAGATTTTAAGTAAAGTACACAAGAAATAAAGATCATTGTATTCATCATGGGGCTTTGCATATACATGCATTTTTGAGGATTCTAAATGTATCTCCAACAGGATTAGGAACAAAGTAGAAATATCTTAAAATTTAAAGAATATCTCAAATGAGAAGTGTTATGGTTTGCCTATTGAATGTTCCCCCCAAAAAGCTCATTTGTTGGCAATGCAGAAATGTTCAGAGGCAAACTAAATGAATCAGCTTCGAACCTTGTCAGTAGATAAATCCTTTGAGAGATTAATCATTTAAATGGACTTATTGGGTGGTAAATGTAGGCATGTAGGATATCACTGGAGAAGGTAGGTCCCTGAGGACGTGGCCTTGAGAACTGTATCTGCCCTTGGTCCCCCACCCCCACCCCACCTCTCTCTTCCCAGCTGCTATGTACTGAGTTGCTGTCTTCTGCCACGCCTGGCCACCACGATGTGCGGCCTTGAAATAGACTAACCATGAACTGAACGTCTGAAACCATGAGTCAAATAAACTTTTCCTCCTAAAGTTGCTCTTGTCAGATATTTTGGTCACAGCAATGACAAAGCCAATTAATACATGAAGGCTAGTGGATAAAGAGAAAATTTATGTTTTAAAAAACTATAGAAATTTAGCCAGGCATGGTGGTGCACGCTTGTAATCCCAGTACTTGGGAGGCTGAGACAGGAGGATCGCAGGTTCGCAGCCAGCCTCAGCTACTTAGTGAGGCCTTCCACAACTTAGCGAGACCCTGTTTCAAAATAAAGAATAAAAAATAGGGCTGGAGGTGTAGCTTGGAGGTAGCATGCCCCTGGGTTCAACCCCCACTACCGCCAAAAAAAAAAAAGATAAAAAACTATAGAAATTTGAAATTGATAGGAGTTCCCTGTTTACCTGAACAACAAGTGTTTTTTTCAGGACCTTAATACTGTTACTCCTAAAAAAAAAAACTTTTAAATAAGATAAAATAAATGTAGGACTTAGACTAGAAAAGATCCTTTCCAAATTTAAAAAGTTATGGGGTTATGATTCTAAATGATCAACAATTACAGAACATAAATAAAACTGAGGACTTTATTTTCTCCTCTTGGAATGGGACTAGCCCTGGAACAGAGGAACTTAACCTAAAGGCAATGTTTTTTTCTGCCTATATCTTTGAATTTCCAAAATCTATCTCCATTTTGTATATGTTCATTTTTTTCCCCTGAGGAACAAGAATCCATTGTTTTCATTAAATTCCCAAGAAAGTTTGAGACCCAAAAACCTTATAAAACCACTGGATTATAGAATTTTATCTTTTTATAAGAGGCAGTAGAATATGATCTACGCATCACGTATTATGCTAAATGTTTATATGCATTGACTAATTTAACCCTAACTTTATAATGCCGTGAGTAAGTTAAATGTTTCAAAGTCATACAGTTGATAAGTTGGTGGAGCTGGAATACCCACACAGACAGAACAATGAGTGCCCTGCTTCTCTTCATTGCATGGGACTACTTTGGGGGTAGACCGAACATTTGCCAAGAATCAGAGCCTTTAGCCATCATTCCCCCCTTAAATCACCCTTTCTATAGTAACTGCTTCCTAAGCATCCTAAAGCCCTGCCACACTCAAGCAGCCCTCCTCTATGGAGCTGGCCTTTTAAGCACAGCAGCAGCCCTCTCCACACTGCTCACCTCAGGTTTTTTTTCCATTGTCCAGCTAGCCTGCATAAGCAAAATTTTATCTCAACTGTCTATTCTAGACTCAAGTCTGGCCACATAGCATAAATGAACAACCTATACATTTGGAGAGTCTCCAAGAAATCCTTCCCAAGCACTGAATGGTCCTGGCCCTATTCCAAAATTTTACTAACCTTCCACAAATTGTGATTCCAGACACGTTTATACCTTGGCCCCTAGGATAATGGAAGCCACAAAAGAGGCAGAAATTAAAATGTCAGTCCAGCTGGGCCCACAATGTGGGCCAGCAATTACAATGAAACCCATTGCCTCCTAGGTCACCTGAGGGTAGCACATCTGTGCTCTCTGCAGGAATAACAAAGTCATCCAGAGCAGTTTCCTATGTGGGTATTTTTTTTTAACTCACTGGAAATACAGTGTGCTACTTAGCAATGGCAACCAAGGTTTTAATAAGCAACAGGAAATATAAGTCAGGTGAAAATTAGGGGTCAATTCTGCCATTATTTAGGAGCAAAATAGCCTGAAATATACTACAAAGTCTGGAGAGGAAAGTAAGATAAAGCACTGCCATTCTGTGGAGAAAAGAGTGTGGATTACCCAGACCTTTTCGTTTTAGATTCTGAAGAACCTGGGATATGCTTTGTCGCTATAGACAGAAGAAAAGAATATCCATGGTGAGGGTGGGTGATCAAAGCTTTGTGGGAGTGTGACAAATGTTCAAAGTAACAACCTGAGAAAAATCAGTGACACTGAGGACCAGAGTGAGAACTATGGGTGACACAGGGACTGGAGGGCGTGGGAGTCCAGACACTGCCCTTCTCCTCACTGTCTCCTTGTTTATTGCTGAGGGCTCCAGCCACTGATGCAAGCCACTCATTTGACCTGAAGCACTCTGTTGTTTTCTGTGCCTCTGAAGGTGCGAAGTTCAGTGACAATGATGTCACAGTAGTGAGTTTTTGCTAAGTTTGAAACAGCACTCTAAGCAAGTAGATACTTCTGGTATGCTGGGGAAAAATGGAAAAACAAAGAGGACTCTGGCAAAAATAACCTTCCTGCCAATCTGCGTTATAACTCTAAGAGACATCTGGTCAAGTTCACCAAGACAATTGATATTTAGTCATGAAGGAGCCTAATTAACCTGTTTCACTTTATCTTTTTACATCTTGAGACAACAATATGGACACAGTTTATTTTATTACAGCACTGGCCACCTGCTTTGTGGTGTGTTTTTTTACTTGGCTTCCTTCTCCATAAGATTATAGGCTTCGTGAGAACCATTTTCTTCTTCATTCTATCCTTAATACAATAATCTTGGGGGAAGAAATAAATAAAGTAAACCCAGAAAAGTAGTCTATGTTATAGGACTAGTGAATTCTTATCAGGTTAGTAAAATGTGAATTGCATTGCTTGGGAGTTTTTAATAACCAGAGGTTGTAAACTGAATTTACATTATGTGTAAATGCAATGTTGAACACAGTTGTAAGTTTTGGAATAGAAAGAAATAAGCGTCCAGGCTGTAGTGAATAACTGATGTGTTTATCCACCAGCTCTTGTTCTTCCTTTGGGTAACTCTTGGCAGTTTGGGTCTGGGCAATTGCCCCATCCTTTCCTGTCAACCCAGTCCTTGTCCTCTTGTAGCAGGAGCCTCCTCCCCCAGGTGCAGTGGGTCCAGCATTGGTATGCGAGTCTCTGTCCCTCTAGGAAACCACCTTCCCTGGGGCCATGAGGCTTTGTCCCTCCACAGCTCCAGCTGCTCTTGTCAGAGGCCCGCTGGAGCAGCAGGCTCTTTGCTTTGCTTTGGGGAGAAATGAGCTGGCTCTATGGGGCCTCTCCAGTGAAGCCACACAGGAGAAGGTGGATGTTGGGGGCATGAAGAGAAAGAAAGAAAGAGGGTCCTTTTGACACCCTTAGAGACAATAAATCATCCATGGCTTTATTTATCTTTTTTTGTTTGTGTGTCATTTGCCACAAAAATAACACTAACTAGTAGAGAGGCTATGCTGTGTTACTTAGTTTTTATATTTTTAAAAGAGAGATCCTTTAGAAAGCTCATAAAGGAAGTGAAGTTTGGTAGGTCTTGGTGTTGTTAGGAAATTCATCATTTTATTGGACTGAAATCCACTGCCCTAGATATAATATTTTAGCTTCTGGAGCTACAGATAATGCATACGCATGTAATCTTTCTTCAATCTGACAGCTCCATATGGAGAGAACAATTATGACTCATTTGTTCATTCTTTCATTCAATAAATATTTATTGAATACTTACTATGTGCAGGCACATCTTTTTTTTCCCAGGGTATATATTTAGACCATCTTTGAACTGTGTTTCATATCACGGGGATTCTGGACCAATACTGCTATTCTTTCTTTAGAATTCCACTGCATCAGATCATCTAATACTGTGATTTCTTCTTTAGATTCCATGGTATCAAATCATATTTTAAAGGATATGGCATCTGAAACCACAGCACAATTACTTCATTTGTGCTGCACATTTTCAAAGTGCCAACCCTGGGCCAGGCTCAAAGGTAACAAGGATGAACAAGACAAAATTTTATGCACTCCCTGCCCAGAAGGAGGACACTGTTGTGTGAATATGCTAGTATAGTACAGGGAGCTATAGCAGAACCCAACCCAGAAGACAATTCTCCTTGGAGACAGAAATCCCTAAATGCTTTTTTTTTTTTTTTTTTTTTTTGGTGGTGGTACTGGGGGTATTCTGCCACTGAGCTACACCCCAAGACCTATTTTTATTTTATTTTATTTTTTTGTCTTGGAAGAGGTTGCTGAGAGTCTCACCACATTGCTGAGGCTGACCTTGAACCTGCAATCTTCCTGTCTCAGCCTCCTAAATACTGGGATTACAGGTGTGCATCACCATGTCCAGCCCCAAAGTGCTTTTGACACAGGGGAGATGAGTCAGGAGAGGAGGGTAGATCTCTGACAGGTGGGTAGAGTTTGCAAAGGGTATTCCAAGGAGAGTTGGGGACCTGAGCAAAGGGTCCACCTCCTAATTAAGGAATACCTGAACCAAATGAATCTTATTACAAAAGTAATTCTCAGAAAAGAGGATAAACAAACAAAAAATTCTTAAATAATAAATTTCAGAGCCCAGTGCGATGGTGCACACCTATAACGTGCCACCATATACATGGGAGGCTGAGACAGGAGAATTGCAGGTTTGAGGACAGTCTCAGCAACTAAGCAAGACCCTGTTTCAAAATGAAAAACAAAATAAGACTGGGTGTAAAATGCCCCTGGGTTCAATCTCCAGTACCAAAAAAAAAAAAAAGAAAAAAAAAAGAAAGAAAAGAACAACAACAAGGAATGGAACAGCTTAGTGAGTTCAAGGACTTGGAAATGCTTTGACAGGGCAGGAGTGAGAGGAAACAAGAGGTAGGACCACAAAAGTCATCAGCGATAAGCTCATGATAGAGCCTTGAGTGCCATAATGAGGAGACAGAATATTTTCCTATGACATGATATGGAGTCTCTAAAGTTTTTGAAGAAGTGAGACAACATGATTAGGTTGACATTTTTGAAAGACATTTTGAAGGCATGTGGCTTGGGGACTAGACCTGTAGGACCCCAAGTCAGGAAAACTAGCTGGGGGACTAGATTGTCTGGGTGAGAGGTGCAAAGGGATCCCATTATGGCAATAGCTGGGAATGTGGAGAGAAGGGGATGGCTCAAAGGCAGCGAGGGTGTGTAGGAAGGCTGCGCTGCAGGCCTTTGCTACTCAAAGTGGGTCGGAGGAAAGTAGCCTCAGCAGACCCTGTAAGCTTCTAAGAAAATGCGGCATTTCAGGCCCCACCCCAGACCACTGAATCAGAGTCTGCTGGTTAACAAGATTCCCTCAGATCTTTCACAGGCACATTAAAGTTGGAGCAACACTGACCTAGTTCCTCAGAGTGCAGTGGAAGACACCAGACAGCTAAGGTTCCTGCCTTTGTGGAAGTCACACTGAAGCAGGAGGTGGGTTTGAAACAACAACCCCACAGCTGACATTGAACGATGGCTGTAATTAGTGTTAGAAAGGTGAAACACAGGGAACTGGGCAAGCATCCCAGAGAGGGACCAACCTGGGCTGTGGGCTCAAAGGAGCTTTCCCTGAGTGAGTTAAAAAGACGGGCAGCAGTGAGCCAGTCAAAGCAAGTGGAATGCGTGTGTGTGTGTGTGCGTGTGTGTGTGTGTGTGTGTGTGTGTGTGTGTAAGAGTCTTCCGTGCAAACAACCCAGCACTTGTTCAGAGTGGAAGGACCACCAGGACCTCGGAGCAATGGACAGATCCAGAGTAGCATGTGAGCCAGGAGGAGTGTGTGTGCTGTGGGGCCTGAGGTCAGGCAAGGGGTCAGGTCCAGTCTTCTAATCACACAAAGAATTTTGATTTTTATCTTCAGAAGAAAATGGGAGGAGAAAGCCCAGTGCAGCCCAGAAGAGAACTGACACAGCCTTCTCTGATGATTCTGAGCACAGCCCCTTAGGTGTTTTCAGTTTTGATTCAGTTTAAGAAAGATGTATTGAAGCTGGGCATGGTGCCCCATGCCTGTCATCCCAGTACTTGGGAGGCTAAGACAGGAATATCACAGATATGGGGCCAGCCTCAGCAACTTAGAAAGACCCTGTTTCAAAATAGAATAAATAATAAAAAATAAAAAGGTCTGGGGTATAGCTCAGAGGTAGAATGCCCCTGAGTTCAATCCTCAGTACCAAAGAAGAAAAAGAAAAAAAACCAATCTAGTGAGCACATTTTCTGTGTTAGATCTTATGCTATACAAGGGAGAGGCATTACAATATGAGAGATGTGATTCCTGTTCTTAAGGTTATTCCAGTTTAGTAATGACATGCTGCTCCTTAAAGACGCTTTCACCTAGTCAAACCAGGAAGAACTTCCAGTTAATCATTCACTTATATTCTCACATGTTCTGCTTCTAAACCAGTTTTCCCACCTCCTGTTCTTATACACAGTACTTGATTTAAAAAAATACAAATTTTTACATTTTTCTTGGATTTAGATCATCTTCCCAACCTGCTATAACTTTTTAAATATTTGCTTCATTCATCAGCTTATTAGCTCTCTCTTCCAACTTTCTGCTACATGCAGAACTGATGAACATTTCTTCTTTTTGTTAGTTTAAGACCCAAGACCCTACTTAAAAAATGGGTGGCATGTCTCAGGGGTCTTTTAAGTCCTTTAGCATGGCAGTAGTAGAAATTCCCTTCCAGAAATCAGTGAGTCAGAGTATCATATGGCTTTTTTCCTTAGATGCAGCTTTTTATCTTGTGAATAAAGATACATTCCCTATTTATGGGCACTCATACCTGTGAATGCCTACTTCACAGTGCTGGTGACATTACATTTTATTTCATTTAATTTTGGTACTGGGGATTGAACCCAGGGGCATTCTACCTCTGAGCTACATTCCCTGGCTTATTTATTTTTAATTCTGAAACAGGGCTTCACTAAATTGCTAAGGCTGGCCTTAAACCTTCAATCTTCCTGTCTCAACCTCCCAAGTACTGGGGTTACAGGCGTGCACCACCATGCCGGCTACATTTTAACTGTGTTCCATAGTGATCAGTATCAGGCCACTCTTTTACTACCAGGGCATTGCCAGTACCAAGAACAGTACATCGCATGTGATGGACTGTCAATAAACATTTGTTCAGAACTTAACCTGTATAATGTTTTATAGACTTGCAGAAACTGTGCAAAACAGACAGGCTGTTTGATACGTTTTGAGGGTTGAAATGTGAAATTTAAGCTGGTCGTGGTGGCTCATGCTTGTAATCCCAGTACTTGAGAGGCTGAGACAGGAGGATCACAAGTTCAAAGCCAGCCTTGGCAACTTAGCGAGGCTCTCAGCAACCTGTTTCCAAATAAGAAATAAAATCAGGCTGGGGTGTAGCTTGGAGGTAGAATACTTCTGGGTTCAATCCCCAGTACCAAAAAAAAAAAAAAAAAAGGAAAGAAAGAAAGAAAAGAAAAAAGAAATGTGAAATTTAGCCCTGCAGCCCTGCAGATGGTTCCTAGGTCTGTGGCCAATTTAGTCCAATGTGGTTTAGTAAACTGGGGCTCACATTCATTCCTCAGAGTTGGCTCCACAATATCATATGCTTTCCTTTCTGGAGCATTTCCTGATATTTCATAGAACTTTTTAGTCTCCAGTTTATCCCAGAAGTTCTACAAGTGATTCAATAAAATCAGGAGAAAAGAGATATACAACCCTTTGTATATAGGACTGACTCCCAATTTCATGGAAAGGACATGTCAAAAGGGCCTGGATTTTTGCCAACAGAATGCTGATTAACAGGTATATAAAATAGAATATAAATCACAGTGTAATATGAGAAAGCTAACTAACTGCCAAAATAACAATAAAACCCTTTTTGATGTTAATCATCTTGAGATATTTGTAGTTGTTCCTTCTGTCCTGGCATGTTTCACTTTTTTCTTGATTAAATTATGAGTATCATAAATACTCATTTTTAAATTTTACTTTAATTTTTAACTGCCTTAATTTTTTTCTTTTACAATATCTGAGTTTCAGTTTGGCAAAAATACTTGAAAACATTTCTTGGAACTTTTCTACATCCCAGATCCCAGTTCGGTGTTAGGAATTTCATAGGTATAAGCTAATTCAGTCCTCATCAATGAGAAGCAGGTGTATTACTCTCCTTGATTTACGGGAAAAGATGAAATGGACGGGGGAGGTTAAAACATTCACACATTTATTTTGGTTTCCATCCCTCCTCCCAGTATGCTGGTACCTTGCAGGACTGAGATTTGAAGGAAACCTGGGTCCAGAGCCTGAACGCAGCACACACAATTTCGCAGAGCGCCCAGAGACATAGAATGGCATGTTGAAAGTGCCCTTAGAAGTTCAGTGGATTTGACTGACTGTCATTTTCTGAGCAAATGAAACCCACACCGGAGACCAAAAGGCTTGTAGAGGAGAGGGGTTACGGGGGGTGTGGATGGCATGAGTTAACTCTAATCCCAGACCCCCAGGAAAGCGCTTCCATTTCTGAAGCTTTGGAATTGGACTGATACTGTGCAAACTTTTTAATCTAAATGGCTGTGTTTCCTCATCAGTAAAATATTTAATTAATGATTAAGCGAGATTGGCATATAATTTTAGTTTTAACTGCCTCTAGCTAGCTAGGTGACTATGAGGGTTTTTTTTTTTTAACATTTACTGAAGCTAACTCTGTGCCCTTTTTTTCCTTTTTTTTTTTTTTCGGTGCTGGGGATGGATGGAACCCAGGATATTCTACCTCCAAGCCACACCCCTGACCTTTTTTATTTTTTGTTTTGGAATAGAGTCTTGCTAGGTTCCTTAGAGTCCTGCTAGGCTGGTCTCGAACCTGTGATCCTCCTCCTAAGTGCTGCAATCAGCCTTCTAAGTATTGGAATTATAGGCATGCGCCACCACTCCCAGCTCTCTGTGCCATTTTTTAAGAAATGCATTTCAGGCAAAAATGGCAACAGGAACACAGGTGTGCTGTGTCCACTGAAGAAGGGAGAGTGGGGTGAGTGGGGACTGCCCAGGTTCATCCTGAAGATTCCATGAGACAAAGATTCTATGTATTAAAACGGCAAATTGCTTATTACCTTAACATAACACAGGAAGACCAAAATCAATAAATTTCTTATTTCCACAGGCAGAGAAAATTTGAAGATCTGAGCCATATGAAACAAAGCCAGTTTCAGCAAGAGCATTTTGCTGAAATTCAGAGTGACCTGCATGTGCCTAAGTCACATGCAGGAAGCTGGCGACCTGAAGATCACAGGGACTCACAACCCACAATGTCCTCAAAGGGGGAAAAAAGTAACCTATTGGGAAAACAAGAGAAGCATGCAAAGTATACAAAGTCAACTTTGTACGTACATCACGAAGCCTAAGTCACAGTGCTGTTTTGAAGCTGCATTCACAAAGATCAAGAAAATAAAAACTTCCACCTCCGTTCCTGAGTAATGTGTGTCCCTCACTTTCTTTTTCCCTTCCTCCAACATTTTGCTCTCATGAGCCTTGGTTGAAAGATTCTCTGTCTCATTTAAAAATAAGAGAGGGGGAGGGAGCGTTGCTTTCACCTGAGCAGCCCAACACAGCAGCTCTATGGAGAAAAGCCATGTTTTGTTTGCTTGTTTGTTTGTTCTGCTTATATAAAAATTACCCAGGGAAGCTGAAATATTTCAAATGTGTATTAAAAGTGGAAGAGAGAAGGGTTTGGACCAATGAATGAGATGAAAGAGAAAGCTCTGCCAGGCAAGATGAAAGCTAAGCAAAGTGTGGTTAATCATCCCAGCAGGAGATAAACAAGAGAAATCCTGTGTCTCAGAGGTGAGGAGAAGCCCTGCTATCCACTGCAGAGATGTCTCTGACATCGAAGCGATTGAGCTGGTTACTAAGCCTGCTATTTCTGCTCTGTCAAAGTCATCCCATTAAAACTTAAAATAAGCCTGCAACTGGATAATCTTATCCTTATAGAAGCCTTATGTAATATATGCAAATGTGCATTTGAATTATTAGGCTTTTATTTTTCTCCTTTCAAATCTGCACTTAACTAAAAGCTTATGAAAGCCTAGAGATTTCGAAAATGCATGCGTATCTAAGAGCATCTTCAAAGAAAACCTGAAAAATGAGGTTGTTTTTAGAGCTACCAAGAGGTTTAGAAGCAAAGGCCCAGTATGGAGAACAGGAATTGCTGGGGTCTGGTCCTGGTTTCTTTGCTTTCTTCGGATTGGCCCTTGTGAATTACTTTGCCCCCGCAGGGCTGAAAGATGCTGGGTGCAAGTAGAAATAGTTCAGAAAGTAGGGTCAAAAAGCCCCAGTTTGGGTCCCAGCCTTGTCATTTATGAGCTATGTAGCTAGAAGGAAATTTCATATTGGGGGACTAGTTTTCTTATCTTCAAAATGGGAGCAGTGATAGTACCTAGCTTATAGGACTGTTGGGAGGGATATATGAGACAATGTAAATATAAAGTGGCTTGCAAACTGTAAATAGACAATTTGACAATAGACCAGTTGGTTGGCCTTTGCCATTACTTCTCCAGTTAATCAATGCCTCACAGAATGCTGGGAGAATATGGAGAGCTAGAAAGTCCTAAGTACTACTTCACAATTCATTGTAGCAACTGAGGACATATTTTAATTCTTTTGGTAAAGGCAGACAAACTAATCAGAAAGCCAGCCCCATCCGGAGTTGTGTAAAACATCTTCCATCTACCGTCAAAGAAAAACCATAAGGTTCTTTTCTTAGTCTTTTGTATTCTAGAGGGTGTTGGGGGTTGGGTGCCTGGGCGAGGAGAGTGCCACACAAAAGCATTTGCTAGATTACGGATGGGGCTTGGGGGATGCTATACTTTAAGAGCCATAAGATGACTGAGGCCATCACACAAAAAAGAGATCTTCTAATTCCATTTGAACTATAATCTGATTTCGCTGTTGAGTACAATGTCTCTTTCACAAGAATCTGAAGTCAGTATTGAGGGCTGTGCTGCAGAAGTTTTCCACCCAGCAACAAGATGATGTCAGCAGCCAGGGAGAACAGCCAATCAGCAGGCAGAATGAATCAGAGCAAACTGGGATTTTACTCAACTGTCTCCTAGCAAAGCAGGCAAAGCAGGCTGGGCTCTGAAGTGCAGGGGCTATTTGGGCTTCCTCTGCACTTGAAGCTGGGATTGAATAGCTCCTTAGCAAAAAGGGTAGTGAGGGGTTTGCAAGCAGTTAAGATTGTTTGCATCCAAACAGCCAGTCTTATGGGTAATAGGAATCATATTGATGCTTCTCTACAAGTGTTTTTTGCAATGAAAATATCAGCATTAATAAATATTTTAAAGGCTTCATTTATATATCATGCCTTATAATTGTTTGAAACCTGTTTGTTTTGTTTGATGCACTATGTGCTGCTGGGCAGCTAGTGAGCTAACAGCACAGGAGCCATATGTAAAGTTCAGAGAATACTTTATAAACCTTACAGAGTTAGAACTTGCCTGTGATGTTTCAAGTCTTTAATGACAAGCAGTCTTGAAATCAGCAGCTGTTTTATTTCTGGGTCAAAAGCGCTATTTCCTTAATTCCACTGAAATGTGGTCTTTTGGCATGCTTTAAAGATAAATCTAAATGAGAAGGTTACAATGAGAAGGTTACAACGAGACTTGTGGGCGTCACTTCATAGGTGAGTGGAGACTTTGAAGTTTTTCTGAAAACATGAGGCTATCTCCAAATGTGTTGTCATTTTCTTGATCTTGGTAGACAGTGACTGCAGTCCTAGACGATGGTGCAACTGAAGGGTTAAACCTACCTACCCAGCATCTCGGTCTATCTCACCTCCCAGGCACGCACCTTGTCTGTGCTAGCTAGGGCTGGAAAGCAGTCTCTCCTGTCGGGTGGTGAAAGCTTATCTTTGGAAAGATAAATATAACAAAGAGGGAGTGATTTCCCATCTTGTCTCTTTCAGAGTCCTCTGTAGGTCTCACAAAACACCACAGACTAGGATTTATTAGCCCGGACCTGCCCCATCCCCTTTCTCTTTTCATAGTTTGCCTCTTGGCTGAATGCCTCCTTTTCCTCATTACTGAAATGAAAACAGGATTTATATATAAAAAAAGAGCTAATCTGCGCTAATTAGGGACATGCCATCCTGAAATATTACAAAGACTGAATTTGGGGATCTGCTTTAAAGAAAAGCAGACTTAATGTGGTCCGGTTGGCAGTGTGCTGGAGGAGAGCACACAGGTGGGCTCTTCTGGGTTTGCATCCCAGCTTCAACTCTTAACAGCTCTGCAGCTCAGGCCAAAGCTCCATCCCACAGGTGCAGGCTAGGGTGATGCTTATTCGGTTCAAGGATGGTTGTGACAATAAAGGTAAACAATCACAGAGCACAGCAGAACATGTAGTCCCTACTCAATAATTCATAGACCCTCCACACCCCCTAAACTGGAAATAAACAACTTGTTGGCAAATAGAAATCCCAGAGAGACCCACTTTCGCAAATACTGCGGGATTTGTAATTAGCATGTAAAAGGATTGCTTCCAAGCCCTGAAAGCATGTTGTCCTTTAAAGGCTCTTAGGCAGGCTCTGGAAGCCTTGTTTACACTCTAGCATTAATTTGCTTAACAAATCCTCACTGCTAGGGCAAAATTAAATTTCGGTTTAGACTCTGATTGACCCCAAACTCCAACTGAAGGTGGTTTGAGTGTGATCTCAATTTCACTTTTCTGGAAGCCTTGAGATTAATACAATGAGCTTTCTAATGATTCTATAGCATCCTGACAGTCTTTACAAGAAAGAGATAAAAAGTGAAATATCTGAACTAATGTGGTTATCACCACTCCCCTTCTTCATCTGAACCCCTCAAGGGGACATGCTCCCTGTGCTCAGGGGAGTTCAAAAAAGCTGTCTGCTGAACAGGACAGACCAGGAGTCTGTGTGAGGTGAAAGCCCAGGGCAGGTTAGAAATTATAGCAGCTGTGGTGCCCAGAGGGGAAGGAAGAAGGAAGTGAGATGAGGGACACACTTCCTGGGTGAGGCGGAATCAGCTATTTTGGACTCTGGTTCCTCATTACTCAGTAGTCAAGAAGACTACAGAAAGGGTTATATTCTATTATTTCCACTGGGCCTTTCTCCTGAAAAAAATACATTTGCTAAAACAGTGTTGTAGATCTTGTTCACTCAAGACTCAGTTTACTGTACCACAGAGAAGCCTCCTTCTTCCCTCTACACAGAAAGATAGACTGATAGCCTGATGGGGGATTTATGAAAGGTCACATTGGGACAGCAGGATGGAGATGCTGAATTGGGAAATGATCAAACGGGAAGTTGGGATCCCCTGACAGCACCTCCATCATTCCAATCACTTTGAGTCCAAGTGGAGAGGTTAGAAACTGGTATTAGTTGCAACTGCAGCTTTAACCAAGAGTCAAGACCTGCCTATTTATGAATAAATGGGCCACTGTATTCAGGTCCTAACAGATCTT
The DNA here is from genome assembly GCA_004027185.1 of Glis glis. Taxonomy (NCBI): domain Eukaryota; kingdom Metazoa; phylum Chordata; class Mammalia; order Rodentia; family Gliridae; genus Glis; species Glis glis. The sequence goes on along the minus strand of PVJS01011599.1, from coordinate 14,351 downwards.
TACCTATATTTAGGCAAGTGAAAACCCATTTATTTGGAGAGTGTCATTTTTGTGGAGAGGGTATCATCGGTTACATGTACTTGGATTAAATAAATTCCTTATTTGGAAAGATCATATTATTTGGAACAGGCTCACTGCAGATGTAATTAATTAAGATGAGGGTGGGATAGGGTGGGCTTCTTATCCATGACCTAACCTTCCATGACAGAAGAATGCAGACACAACTTGACTTTGGACTTCAGAAGTATGACAATAAATTCGTGTTGTTTAAAGCCACCTACTTTGTTACAGTAGCCTTAGTAAACTAATACTTGTGGCAATAACCATAGTTACTGATGTCACCCCAGAGTGGGTGAAGCTGCTAGCTGTGTGGTCATGGGCAAGTTACTTGACCTCTCTGGGAGAAAGTTTTCTTACTTGTGCAATAGGGGTGGAGTAGGTGATTCAAAAGGAGCACGCATGCACGCTTGTAATCCCAATACTTGGGAGGCAGAGACCGGAGGATGCGGGTTGGGGGCCAGCCTCAGCTACTTAGTGAGGCCCTCCGCAAGTTTGTGAGACCCAGTTTCAATAAAGGATAAAAAAATAGGGCCGGGGGTGTAGCTCGGAGGTAGACCGCCCCTGGGTTCAATCCCTGGTACCGCAAAAAAAAAAAAAAAAGAAAAAAAAAGGACTCTAAAATCCTTTGGGAATATGCACTTTCCAGTATTTTATAGGTTTTCTTTCTCTGCTGTAGCTCTGGAATCCGTCCCCATTGCTCCATCTGTTTTTGCCCATGTCTTAATTCAGGACCCAGTTATTTCTTGCCTAGAGAACTAAAAAACTGCTCTCCACTCCAACCCAGACAGAACAAGTGGCTGAGGAGTCTTTGTAGGAACAGATCTAGTCGCAGTAGCCCCTGCAGGCACCTCTATGGCCTGGTCTTGTCTATAGAATCCTGTCAAAACTCCTTTGCCCGGCACCAGCCTCTTCACATCTGGACCAAACATTGCCCTTCAAGCTCCTCTCCACCTTCCAGTTCCACCCATCCCCACATTTCATACAATCTAGCCACACTAAAATATTGCTTCCCAGCTAGGCACAGTGGCACACACCTGTAATCCCAGTACTTGGGAGGCTGAGACAGGAGGATCGCAGGTTTGAGGCCAGCCACAGCAACTTAGCGAGATACTCAGCGACTTAGCGAGATCCTGTTTCAAAATTACAAATAAAAAGAGCTGGGGGCATAGCTCAGAGGTAGAGCTCCCCTAGGTTCCAACCCTAGTACCCCCCAATGTTTCCCAAATAGGACATGAACTTCCTTTAGTTTCTAAAATCCTGACCTACTTCCTTCCTAGAGACCTCCCCCGCCCACCCCTTCCCTTCTCCACACAGCCAGCAGGTAGAGGACAGGAGCTATTCACGGCTGCTTCTCTCTCATCCAGCACTTTCCTTCCTATATAGTCAAAGCTTGATGACTATGAATTAAGATGCACCTATTACATTAAGTAACATTACAATTAATTTACATTAAGTTGTATTAAACAACACTTTGCCTTAGAGTATACCTGGAGCTTTAAAACATTTTGTAGGAAGAGCTTCTCCAACTGTGGATACATGTGTTTAACTTTCTTGAGTCAGGAGACCAACAAATTTTGATACCTTCTGCTCAATTTTGTTCAATGTCTCTTCTCAGGTCATTCCAAGCTCTCGAGACAGACAGCGAGCCCATTTTGATTTTCTACAATTATCCAGATTTCCAAGAGCTGGAGAGATTACAGTCTGACCTTGACTTTTATATGTATTAAAAGACAATATTAAGGCTTTCAGGGAATACTTTTTATATTCATTTTCACAAGCATGAAAAAATATGAAATGAAAAATTTCTTCAATTAGATAAGGTCTTGAACAAGAGTTTAAAAATTAAACACTTATTAATAATAAATATACAAAAAAGGTATAACTTCAGTAGAAATCAAAGAAATACAAGGGCAATAGTAAGATATGATTTTTCACCTTTTAAATTGGGAAATATAATTATTAACGCATATAATACTCAGTGAGACACACAGTCTTAGCTCATGAGAGATGAATTACTGGAATAGCCTTTCGGGTGAAGCAGATGGACACGTGTCCAGATCCTTAAGCAGATTCATCTCTTTTGACCCAGTAACACCACAGTATCCTCAACCCCTTAACTGCGGCTGATATATTGTAGATATTTAGTACTTATGGAATTGGTTAATTAAATCTGATAGAAACTTAGCAAAGCTTTAAAAAGTAGTAGTAGAGCTGGGAATGGTGGTGCATCCCTGTAATCCCAGTATTTGGAAGGCTGGGACAGGAGCTCTCAAGTTCGAGGCCAGCTTCAGCAATTTAGTAAAACCCACAGCAAGGTAGCGAGACCCTGTTTCAAAATAAAAAGTAAAATGGGCTGGTGGTGTAACTCGGAGGTAGAATGCCCTTGGGTTTATTTATTTATTTATTTATTTGCCCTTGGGTTTAATCACTAGTACCAAAAAATAAATAAAACAAAAAACAAATAGTTTCAATTATAAAAATATACAAAGCTGTTTATCAAAATATTTATTTTAATAAGGGAATTGGAAAAATAAGAATGCTTAATATAGGGGTTTGAAGCCAGGTATAGTAGCATCTACCTATAGTCCTAGTACTTGGGAGGCTGAGACAGGAGGATTGCAGGTTCAAGGCCAGCCTCAGCAAGTTAGAAAGACCCTGTTTCAAAATAAAAAATAATAAGGGCTAGGAGTGTAGCTCAGAGGTAGAATGCCCCTGGGTTCAATCCCCAGCATTGAAAATAAATAAATAAATAAATAAATAAATAAATAAGTAGGGGTCTGATTAAATAAATTATAGAATGTCCATTTGATGGCACATTTTTCTGCTCTTAAAATGAAGTTTTAGAAGTATTTTTAAGAAAATGGTACTACATAAATAAATACCAAGATATTAAACTGGGTAAACCATGATCCCAAATATGCATATTGAGAAGGCAATAGATAGCTATACATAGGAAAAATGATTTACAAGCAAATACTCCAAAATATAAATAGTGGTCATCTCATTGGTGATTTTTCCTGTCTTCTTTTTTTATTTTAATTTTTTGTGATACTGGGGATTGAACTCAGGACCTCGCACTTGCTAGGCAAGCACTCTACCACTCAGCTACATCTCCAACCCTTTTAACTATTTTATTATTTTTAAATATACTTTTATTGGTGCATTCTAGTCTCACATCATAATGTAGTTCATAGTGATAGTAGCACACAGGCACACAGCACTTGGTGAGCTTCCCCCCTGCTCTTCCCCAGACATGATATTGAGGTTGGTATTGGTATTTTCACATATGTACATAAGGTCATTGGAAGTGCCTCCTTTGTTAATTTTCCCTCCCCCCACCACAACCCTCCCCTGGACCATCTCCCTGGCTCCACTGGAGTTTCTCCTCCATTATCTAAAGTTCCTCTTGTATCCCCCTTACTCCCTAGCTTCCACATCTGAGAAAAAACATATGACCTTTCACTTTCTGTGACTGGCTAATCTCACTTAACATAATGTTCTCCAGGTCCATCCATTTTCCTGCAAATGACATAATTTTATTCTTTTATATTGCTGAGTAGTATTAAGTTGTATGTATATGCCATAATTTTGTAATCTATTCATCTGTTGATGGACACCTAGGTTGGTTCCATAATTTGGCTATTGTGAATTATGCTGCTATAAACATGGATATACATGTATCAATATAATATTCTGATTTCAGTCCCTTTAGAAAAATACCCAGGAATGGTATAACTGGATTGTATGGTAGATCCATTCCAAGTTTTCTGAGGAATCTCCACACTGATCTCCCTAGAGACCAGCCCTTTTAAAATTTTATTTTGAGACAGGGTCTCACTAAATTGCTGCTGGCCTCGAACTTGTGATCCTGCTGTCTCAGCCTCCCAAGTAGCTGGGATTATAGGTGTATGCCCAGGTCCTGTCTTCTTTATATTGTACTGTATTTAAATTTTTTTTTTTTTTTTTTTTTGCAGTAGCGGGGATTGAACCCAAGGGCATTTTACCTCCAAGCTACACCCCTGGCCCTATCTTTTATACTTTATTTTGAAACCGGGTCTCACGAAGTTGCAGAGGGCCTAATTAGCTGAGGCTGGCCAAGAACCTGGATCCTCCAGTCTCCGCCTCCCCAAGTACTGGGATTATAAGCGTGCGCCACCACGCCCGGCTTTAATTTTTTTTTTTTTTTTTGGTACTGGGGATTGAATCCAGGGTCATTCTACCTCCAAGCTATACCTCCAAACCCTTTTTAATTTTTGTTTGTTTGTTTTGAAACAGGGCCTCACCAGGTTGCTGAGAGTCTCACTCAACTGCTGAGGCTGGCCTTGAACATATAATCCTCCTGTCTCAGTGTCCCAAATACTGGGATTGTAGGCGTGTGCCACCATGCCTGTTTTAAATTTTTTTTTCCTGGTAAATGTTTTATCCCTGTGAAATCTCAGCCTCTCCATCTGTAAAATGGCAATATTAGTAGTATCTATCTCATAGGATGCTTGCATATATTGCATGAGGATGATGTATGTGACGCACTTAGAACCACCTGGCACATAGTGAATGCTACCTGGGTTTTCTCTTGCCATAGTTATGATTTCTAACCAAATATAGCTCTATTGAGAGTCTAACTAAACCCTCTACTTGCTCTCCTCGAACCACGAGGAGAAGCTTGACAGCAAGGCTTCTCAGTTATTTTGATATCTGTGTGCACATGATTTGTACAAGAAATGACAAAGATGATGTATTGAAAGGATGTAGATGAACTGAACCTTAAATGTCATGCTTTTTAAAGCAAGCACTTGGAAATGTACTTTGATGGGCACTTGGAGTTCTCTTGCCTTTAAAGTGTCCAAAATAATACCAAGCTCTCAATGCACAGAAGATGCTCTCAAACTAAATGGGCAAATAGAAAAAGCACTTGCATTTTGGTGCCTGGGAAATAAAAATGTCTTTGAACCCTGAGTGGACATTTGAGGGCTAGGTCACATTCTTCCCCTTCCAGGAAGTCTCTCTTGGCCTGCTCAGCAAGGCTAAATCCCTTTGTCTTCTGAAGTCCCTTTGTCTTCTGTCCTTTTTCTAGAGCTCCTTGATGACGGTTCCTACCTTGTCTTATGATTATTATTTATGTGTCAATATCGACCTTAAATTTCATGTTTTATTCTTCTGATATTACCCAACTCCACCGTGCATAATTGAACCTGGATAACTCAATTAATTAATTAAAAGAACTAATTATTAGAACTAATTAGAGAACGCCAAAGTTTTTGAACAAATTAAATAATAAATAATGTAGAAATTTAGAGCTGGAAGAGGATCTCAAAGATGATATTTCAGAGCTGAAGGCCTAGAAGTTTGGCAAAAACTAATTTGCAAAGAGTTCTAGGAGGTTAATCACTCTCAGGGCTGTGTGATCTCAGAAAACTTTCTGACCTTTCTGATAATCACTGTTCTTATCTGTTACAGCAGAGAACAAGAGTACCTATCTCACAGAACTGATAAGAGGATAGAAAGAGACAATTAACTCACAAGTGGTTGTCCCACAAAAACACTAGTGACAAACTGCTCATGACCACACATCTTTGAAGCTACTTAAGCAGTGTGCTCTGTATTTTCTTCTTTGATCAACTTTGCAGTCTTGCCCAAAGGCCATGGTTGTGATATGAGAATCTCTCATAGGAACGGAGGAAGTAACATTTATTGATGGTCTGCTGTGTGCCAGACAGTTGTGCAGGAGATTTATCTATAGCGTTTGAAGCTACCTTTGGTGGCAAAAAGTCTATGGAAATGGGTGAAAAATCAAATGAGCAGACATTACCTTCTCATGCTTCTAGTATTCTTCCATGCCTTCTTGGGACCTTGCTCACTTGACTCCCCTTCCTTCAGAACTCAGCAACTAAGATACCTGGAGATAGCAGATTAGATCATCAGACTGAAAATGTCTGGGAAATTAGAGAATCACTCACCTGTTTGGGATAACTGGAATTTCTGGTCCCTGGAACTTCCTCCATTATGAACCTCTCAGAGCTACCAAGCTAAATGAACTTACAGCCTTCCCATGGGTTCCTCAGGAGATTTTTCGAGGAACACAGTAGCCTGGCCAGTATGGGATGCTGTATCATAGTCAACGATCTACAAGTAGAGTAACACTGGTTATTTCCAGAGCGATTTAAAAAATAAATCATTTATCCATTCATTTTACCTAACAACCATTTATCAGACATACCCCTCTGATAAAGAGTAGAGTAGTCAGGGAAAACAGAGTTCAAAGACAGTTTCTCCCCTCAGGGAGCTCCCTCTGCAGTGCCTTATTTTAAGGTCTGTGTGACTCTGCCTCTGGGGTCAACTAATTCTCTTTGCATCTCAGGAATGATCTTGGATAAAATCACATCAGATCCTACTAGGGCCATCTTATGTGAAATTAGGAGAGTTTTTAGCTGGTAATAAACAAGTTAGTCATTGACTCAATGTGTTGAGTATGGGAACACTGAGCAGTTGGTCCTCTTGGGGTGTGGGGTGTGGCCATCTTGCCAAGAGGCCAAGCTGTGGCTCTTTGTGACTGTTTGTGACTGACTGCTCTCTTAGCATGTGCTGTTTGGACAAGAGAACTGCTGGCAACACATTTTTCTGAATGAAGAAATTGAACTTGTTGAAATTTATGGAGCAGATGCTTTCAGTTGATGATATATATCAAAAGGGGTGCATAGGCCAGGCATGGTGATTCACGCCTGTAATCTCAGTACTTGGGAGGCTGAGATAGGAGGATCACAGGTGGAGGCCAGCCTCAGAAATTTATTGAGGCCCTTAGCAACTTGGTGAGACCCTGTTTCAAAATAAAATAGAGCCAGGTGTGATGGCAAATGCTTGTAATCCCAGTACTTGGGAGGCTGAGACGGGAGGATCACAGGTTCCAGGACAGCCTCAGAGAGTAGTGAGACTCATCAACCTGGTGAGACCTTGTTTCAAAATAAAAATAAAATAGGGTTGGGGGTGTAGCTCAGAGGTAGAATGCCTCTGGGTTCAATCCCCAGTACCACAAAATAAATAAATAAAATTTAATAATAAAATTAAATAAAATAGGGCCGGGAGGGAGTATAGCTTAAAAAATAAATCATTTATCCATTCGTTTTACCTAACAACCATTTATCAGACATACCCCTCTGATAAAGAGTATAGTAGTCAGGGAAAACAGAGTTCAAAGACAGTTTCTCCCCTCAGGGAGCTCCCTCTGCAGTGCTTAGAGGAAGAATGCCCCTGGGTTCAATCCCCAGTACCACAAGAAAAATAAAAAAGAAAGAAAAGAAAAAGGTGTGTGTGTGTGTGTGTGTGTGTGTGCATGCGTGCACGTGAGTGTGTGTGTGAATGTGTCTGTGTGTGTGTGCATGTGAGCATGTAAGCGTGTGTGTGAGCATGTGTGTTTGCATGCATGTGAGCATGTGTGTGAGCGTGTGTGTGTGGGTGTGTGTGTGTGTGTGCGTGTGCGTGTGTGCAGTTTTGGCAATGAAGACTGATTCCAGGGAAACCATTGAGTGGAAGATCAACTAATGCTGTGGGTCATGTGTCTGACTGTTGGCATCAAGACTCTTGTCCCAACGCTTAGGGTGTATAACACATGGTTGATAGATGTGCTTGGGGCTATGGAGACTCAAGTTCAAATCTCAGCCTTCTCATTCACTTATCCTCTTGGGCTTGGATAGGTTATTTAGCCTACATGAGCTGACATTTCCTCAAATAATAATAGTTCCTACTTGTTAGCATCGTTGCGAGGATCAAACAAAATGATTTCTGTTAAAGCACTTAGCATAGTTCTCAGTAAATAGTAAACAATAATTGTAGTAATTTTTAAAATTTTATTTTTTTGGTACTGGGGAATGAATCCAGGGGGCTTTCTGAGCTATACCCGCAGCCCTTATTATTATTGTTATTATTATTATTTTTGGTATTGGGGATTGAACCCAGGACATTCTACCTCTAAGCTATACCACCACAGCCCTTTTAAATTTTTATTTTGAAACAGGGTCTTGCTAGGTTGCTGAGGATCTCACTAAATTGCTGAGGCTGGCCTTGAACCTTTGATCCTCTTGTCTCTGCCTCCCAAGTGCTGGGATTACAGGCCTGTGCCACCACGTCTGACTTTTTATTACTTTTTAAATACTTTTCTTGGTTATTGTAATTATACATCAGAATGAGGTTGAGAGTGATACAAACACACGTGCACACAGCACTTGGTGTGTGTCACTCTGGACCCCACCCAGCTCCCCTGCCTCTGTGCATGTTAGTGAGAGTGGTAGTGATACCTTCATATATGGACACAGCATTATTTGAACTGTTTCTTTCTTCAATTTTCCCTTTAGCCCTTCTAACCTCCCTCCCCCCAATCTCCTTCCACTCTTCTGCTGGTCTCTCCTTTATCCAAAGTCCCTCTTGTTTCCTATTTCTCTCTAGCTTCCACATATGAGAGAAAACATACAACCCTTGACTTTCTGAGACTGGCTGATTTCGCTTGCATAATATTCTCTAGTTCCATCTATTTTCCTGCAAATGACATAATTTTGTTTTTTATGGCTGAGTAAAATTCCACTGTGTATACATATCACATTTTCTTTATCCATTCATCTGTTGATGAACACCTAGGTTCATTGCATAATTTGGCTACTGTGAATTGTACTGCTATAAACATGGATGTGCATGTATCACTACAGTGTTCTGATTTTAATTTACTTTTTACTTTTGAAACAGGGTATTGCTAAGCTGCTGAAGGTCTCACTATGTTCCTGAGGCTGGTCTCGAACTTGCGATCCTTCTGTCTCAGTCTCCCAAATACTGGGATTACAGGTGTGTACCACACCTGGCTTAAATGGTAGTAATTTTAGTTAAATATTAGTTGATGGCAAAATCATTATAGGAATATCAAAAAGGCTACATAACTTGCAATACTCTCTTGTGATAGCGTCATTTTCTAAACTTTCTGTATCTCTGACTTTTAAACAATTCTGGAGTTTATTCACACAAAATATGAGCTCCTCAAAAACAAAGATTCTGTCTGTTTAATCACCTGTGTGTCCCCTGCACCTAGAACAGTGCCTGACCCATGGTGGGAAGTTGGTGAATACTTGTTGAATAAATGGATGAATTCACTAGATCCGTCACTCAATCTCTAGAATCTACTGTAAAGTTCTGTGTATGTGACAGGAGGCACAACAATGAATTACATGGGTTTCTCTTCCTAGAACCAGAGGAGAGAAATGTATAAATATTATTATACTGAATTAGAGGAGAGAAATATATAAATAGAAAATGACACTCCAAGCTGGGTATGGTGGTGCATGCCTGTAATCCCAGTACTTGGGAGGGTGAGACAGAAAGATTGCAGGTTCCAGGCCAGCCTCAGCAACTTAGCAAGACTGTTTCAAAATAAAAAATAAAATAGGCCTGGGAATGTAGCTCAAAGGGAGAATGTCCTTGGGTTCAATCTCTAGTACCAAAAGAGAGAGAGAGAGAGAGAGAGAAGAAAATGACATTCCAAATGGATACTTTGAAGAAGATAAAAACTTGAAGCTGAGACTTGGAGGAGGAGGAAGAAGGATATAGAAAAGCAAGTGAAAAGATGCATGGAGGAATGGTATTTGAACTGGGCTTAAATAGATCAAAGGATATTGACAAGTAGAAATAATTGGGGGAGGGTGTTGGAAGGGAAGGTAGGGAATGGGGATGCATTTCTGGAGGTCAGCATCAGGAGCAAAGGTTGAAGGCAGGAATGAACCAGGTATGTTTGAAAACAAGGAGAAAGTCAATTTTTACTAACAAATAGAGAACTTGAGAAGAACTTAAGAACAGGGACTACAGGGACTGTGTTTCTGGAAAACTTCATATGGAGCTCAGAACTCCACCTAAGGTTCAGTGAAAGAGCTGAGTCATACAATGGAGCCATCCGGAAGGCCCAGTGAGAGGATTACTTAGCCACAAGGAAAGAGAGGACTTGGGCTTGGGGATAGCTATCGACAAGTGATGGAGCATGGGATCGAGGATGGTGTTGTTTCCAAACCACCCAACAGCAGTGTCTGGAGGATTTCACCAAAGTAGGAAATTTGAACTTTGGAAACCTGAGCTTAATTGACTTGGGAGTTGCCTATCTTTGCACTTTGACTCTAAATCAAAAGTATTGGTACTTGCATCGCATGAGTCCATTTGTGTGGAAGAGTACATGGTTCTGAAGGACAATGGCATAGCTCAGCTGTGTTTAGCAGGTGTCATCTGGCCCCGTCCCTACTTCCTAACCTTGGTCCTTAGAAACAGAGGAGTGAAACTCTGCATCACCAAAGGTGGTGCAGAATGAGCTGCAGTGGACAAACTTTGGATCTTCTTTAAGTGTTGAAGATTTTTATAGGACAAGATCAGTGCCCTTCCTCCCCCCAAGATTCCCTCCTGCCCAGATTAGTAGAAGACAATGATGGCAGTTTTCTTAAGCACATTTCTATGTGCCAGACACTGTGCAATATCTAATTCAATTTAATCTTCACAACCACCTAATGAAGTGGCTTATATATTGAGAAAATGGGTTCTTAAGCAGTAAAACACTGAGCTTGGACTCAAAGCCAGGTTTATTGGAGGAGTTAATTGCATTCCATTGCAATCATAGAAAAAATTTTCTTCTGGTGCTGGGGATTGAACCCAGGGGCATTCTACCTCCGAGCTACACCCCCAGCCCCTCTTTATTTTGAAACAGGGTCTTGCTAAATTGATGAGGCTGTCCTCAAACTTGTGATCCACCTCCCAAATATTTAGATTACAGGCATGTACCATCATGCCCAGTGAAAAACATTTTTACAAAGATAGGATTTTATCATATAGGTGCAAAGAGTTGCAAAACTTCCTAGAATTAGGGCTGATTTAATGGGGCGGGAGGGGGAGTCTCACGATGCATAAGAGGCAGGAGCCAAAGGTCAGTAAATGGAGTGGAGATAATTGCAAAACTAACAACTCCTGCTTTTTCTCCTAAGATGTCAACAATTTCCCTCCTCCACAGTCAGGTGGAGGTGGCCACTCTGGATTGGCTTCATGGTCTCCCTGACAAGGGGCAGGCATTTTTTTTTTAATAAAATCCACATAGTGCATCAGCTCCATGTCTGTGACCACCAGGGCAAGGCCACCAGGCCTCCCTGAGATGCAGCTGTTCTTGAGTCCTGGGCACCCACCTTGCACAGACCTCTGTTGCCACTGGAATTAATCATTAAACCTGAAGATTTGTACTTAGGAGACATAAGCCAAGTTCCAGACACATGACATAGGAGCTAATGTTTCTCTTGCCACACCCGCCTGGTGCACTGCCTGGAGTCAGCTCCGCCTACCATCCCACATCTGCAGCCACCTCTGGAGCTGAGGGAGGAGGAAGGAAGTGGTCTCATGGGTTCTGAGGCCCCCAAGCAACAGGAAATGCAGTGGGAAACTGAGAAGGCAAGATGCAGCTGGCAATTCCAAGATTTCTAGTTTGGAATTCAGTCAGGAGAGTGGAGTGGAGGCAAAATCCATCATTCTAACAAAAGAAAAAGGTCTCCTGACTGTTTTAGGTTTTGGATTGAAATGTAAGGTCTCATTTAAAACTCAGTGCTCAGTCATATCTGTGCTGTAAACTCCAAGCTCTTAGTAGTGGAAATTTCTCCCAAGGATTCCTGTTACCATTTGGCCTGAAAGTTGAGTGGAGAAAAGGAGAAAGGGCCTCAGATAATTAAAGTGATTCAGTGAATCGTGAGGGTGGAAGGGAAGCTGCTCAACATGCAGACCCTGCTCGGCGATGCTCGCATCTGGGGCAGGAGAAAACAAAGCAAAATGGAAACCAGATCTTTGCCTAATCTGCCAGCTGAGGGACGCCTCAGTCGGATAAACAATTGGCTAAGTGTTCAGACTCAAGGGGTGCATCCAGGAAGGGCCATCTGTTCATCATTCCTTTGTCTAAAATGGCTTTCCTTGGTTCTTGGAAGAGAGAGAGAGAGGACTACACCTAATGTGCCTACAGTGTCCTGCACAGTTTGGGCCCTGTCCTTTCCATCCCTGGGCTGTGGCCACATTGGCTTTCTCTCAGTTCCTGGAATATGCTAGCACCATGCTCCATGCTAGCCTTACGCATGGTTTACTGTCTTCCTTCATGTAGGATCATGAAGGAAGAGAGTAAAGTTTGTGCATGCTTTACTCGCTTCCTTTATGATCCTACTCTCAACCCAAACAACCCAAAGCAAACCAAACCAAAACAAAACAAAACCATCTCTCTTTCTCCCTGAAAGACAATATTAACAACTTAAGTACAGGGACCATGTCATTCTCGTTCACGCTCTATCCTTATGCCTAGAATGGTGCCTCACACGCAGTCAGTGCTCAATCAATATTTTTTAAATGAATGAATGCAATCAGATTGTTTCAAACAGTCTCAGTCCCATGGCATAGTATAGATCTGTTGGACAAACAGCATAAACACAAAGGCTGGTTTTGCTGCGTACTTCCATAATGCATCACAAACTCAATGTCAGCCAATGAACCACTCCCTCCTCTAGGGTGCCAAGTGACACGCGAAGTACTGTAACTGTCAACTTGATAGTCGAATAATCTTCTGAGCTCCAGGTCTCCAAAGGAAAACCTTAATGGGCGTGCCAGTGGGGAGGAGAGTCTAGGGAAAGTGCTTGTGTCTTTGCTGCCCATAAAAGAAGGAAATGAAATGATCCATGTGACATTTTCAGTGCAGGCAGGGAACCAGCTCATAGGGATGGAGTGTCTGATTCAGCATTCATTCAGTAGCTATTTATTGAGGATTTACTAGATTCTCTGGTGAAAGGGAACCAAACAAAACTGATGGAACTGAGATTCTGATCTGCAGAACCATCCAGGCTGGTGCTATAATAAATGCTTGGTTAGTTGGTACTTGGTTAGTACTTGGGAAGCTGAGACAGGATGGCAGGTTCAAGGCCAGCCTCAGCAATTCAGAAAGGCCAGCCTCAGAAACTTAATGAGACCATTTCAAAATAAAAAAGAGTGTGGATATAGCTCAGAGGTAGAACACCCCTGGGTTCAATCCCCAGTACCACAAATAAATAAATAAAAATAAATAAATGCTTGATTCCTGGCCTAGATGAGCTCTCGATGCAGCCTGGTAGCCTTGTCCTCATCATGGCTCAACATCCTTTTCCATGCTCCCCAGCGACTTCTCCAGAGCGGCACGATTCTTGTTATACCCTGTCCCCTCACTCCATTCTACCCATAGTCAACACATGACCACAGCTTTTCCTTCTAGCAGTGTGAGTACACAAGAAGGGAAATAGTACACCTTCCTCCTTAAAACTGCATGTTTATCCTCATTTCTACCCAACTTTATTTTCTTTCATCCAGTTTTAGGGATTGAAGAATATTTATTTCATTCCACTGTTCCAATTAGTGGGGCATGAAATCAACTAGATTGTGACTAGATTTTTTAAAAATGAAATAAAGTAGAACAGAAAAGAAAGTGTACATACATAATATGTTGCAAGGGTCAATATTGTCTCATTAACTTGTTTTACATATATGACTCTGAGTATATACTGGGTCTTGAGGCACATATATTTCTTACAATGGGATATGGTTAAAAATTGTTAAGAGCTCGACCCTATACAAGGATAGTCTTTCCACCTCTTCATATTTCCATGGAATTCTTACTCCTTTGACTACCTTCTCTACTTATTTAATCACTTACTTTCTAGTGATTCTTTCCCTCAGCTTATATTGCTCTCTAATTTCTTTCAGCTTAAAACTACCCTTGACCTAGATTTCCTTCAACTCGTTCTTTTTCTTAGTCGAGAAGCACAATCTAAGCTCTAGTCCTTCTCCCTTACACCCTTGACCCCCACACCATTGAGAATGCTTTTTAGAAGCTTACAAGTGCTCCTCATATTGCTAAATGGAATGCATATTATTTTAGGCCTATATTAGTTGCACTTTTATGTGTATTTGTCATTGCTGGCCATTTACTTAAAACTTTCAACATTCTGGATTTCTTTCTGGTTCTTCTTCTACCAGACTGACTATTTCTCTGCTACCCTTTCACAAATTCTTCATCTTATTTCTGTCCCTTAAGCCCGAGTGTGCTGGGCCCTCTACCCAGTGCCATGAAAGGGCCTGGTGGACTGGCAGAAGCCTGCTCTGTAGTACTGGGCCTCTCCCACGTGGCAGTAATTCAGCATATTAATGGCAAAGATGGCGCTGGCGAATTCCTCAGGGGGAGGTTCCGCAGGTAGTTCCGGAAGTGACCTCAGGAGGGCTGTGATAGGTAATTACCTCCT